>CM039580.1:57483888-57766768 GCA_022457205.1 Saccharum spontaneum
AAATAAAAGCTAAATTAGGGAATAGTTTTGAATATTTTTCATAATTACTTTGAAACAAGTTTTTGACAAATTTTGAGCTCCAAAATTTGAACTAGGGTTCTAAGTGATGTAAGAATTATGGTTGCAAGGCTTTTGATATAATGTGATTATCATATTATTATAATCCGTGAAACGTAGCATGTTTAAGCTTTTATTTTAATCGAATTATACCATTATCATACATGATTATAATGATATGAATGCTATGCAATATGATTGCCATGCAAAAATGCATTGCGTAACACCGAGGTGTTACAGCCCTCCCCCCTTATAAAAATCTCGTCCCGAGATTTGGGTTACGAACCATTTATTATAAAAATCTTCATAGGCGTTCTTTAAGTATTCACCCGTTTCCCAAGATGCATCCCCTTCATCGTGATGACTCCATTGTATCTTATATGTTTTCACCACACTGTTTCGAGTAGCCCTTTCCTTGGTATCCAAAACTCGAACTGGCTGCTCACGATACACCAGATCTGACTTCAGTTTTATGCCTCGAGGTTCAATCTGTTCCTCTGGAACGCGCAAACATTTCTTGAGATGTGATACATGAAAAACTGGGAATATAGCACCCATTGACTCTGGTAACTCCAATTTGTAAGCCACAGGACCCTTCCGTTCCAGGATTTTGTAAGGTCCCACAAATCTGGCGGCCAGCTTTCTGCGCACACCAAACCTTTTCTTTTTCATTGGCGTAACTTTTAGATAGACATAGTCGCCAACTTCGAACACAAGCGGTCTCCTTCTCTTATCTGCATAACTTTTCTGACGTGACTGGGCTGCTCTCATATTCTGCTGGATGATATGAACTTTCCTTTCGGCTTCCTCTACGAAGTCAATACCATAATACCTTCTTTCTCCGGGCTCAATCCAGTTTAACGGTGTTCTACACTTTCGGCCATACAGAGCCTCAAAAGGTGCCATCTTGATACTCTCTTGATAGCTGTTATTGTATGAGAACTCTGCTAATGGTAACCATGACTCCCATGAACCTCTGGAAGACAACACACAAGCCCTTAACATATCTTCTAGAACAGCATTAACTCTCTCAGTCTGACCATCGGTTTGAGGATGATAGGCAGTGCTACGAATCAGACTAGTCCCCAAACCTTTGTGCAAGTGCTCCCAAAAGTGAGCAGTGAACTGTGACCCTCTGTCAGACACTATAGTCTTTGGTATGCCATGCAACCTCACAATCTCCGCAATATACTTCTCAGCATATTGAGGTGGTCTATATTCCGTTTTGACAGGCAGAAAGTGGGCTGTCTTAGTAAGACGATCCACAATTACCCAAATGGAATCGTGACCTTTTTGAGTAGTGGGTAAACCCGTGATAAAATCCATACTTATGTCATCCCACTTCCAACTTGGTACTGACAAAGGTTGTAGCATTCCGGCAGGCTTCATGTGAATTGCTTTTACTCTACAACATGTGTCACATCTGGCTACATACGCTGCAATTTCCTTCTTCATTTTGGTCCACCAATAACGAGGTCTTAGTTCTTGATACATTTTACTGCTGCCAGGATGAATAGACAACTTGGAGAGATGAGCTTCATCCAAAATTTTATTCTTAAGCTCTCTATCCTTGGGAACAACAAGACGGTTGTCGAACCACAACACATCCTGCTCATCTACCCTGAAGTGTTTCGAGGGTTCTTCTTGAATCTTCTTTTTGATGTGGAATATCCCCTTGTCTGCTTTCTGACCTTCTATAATCTTACTCTCCAAGGAACAACTGACCTGAATACTTTGTAGCACGGCAGGGTGCATTAGATCGAAACCATCTTCAAGCAAGGGTTGCACATTCAGACAATGTGACTTTCTGCTTAACGCATCAGCTACCACATTGGCTTTCCCAGGGTGATACTGTACATTCAAGTTGTAGTCTTTGATCAGCTCTAACCATCTCCGCTGTCTCATGTTCAATTCTGGTTGGGTGAAAATGTACTTGAGACTCTTATGATCGGTGAAAATGTTGCACACGTTACCCAGTAAATAGTGTCTCCAGATCTTTAAGGCATGCACTACAGCGGCAAGCTCAAGATCATGTGTCGGGTAATTGATTTCATGTTTTCTCAACTGCCGGGAGGCATAAGCAATTACTCTTCCTTCTTGCATCAGCACACACCCTAGTCCTGTTTTTGATGCGTCACAGAACACATCAAAAGGTTTCTCGATGTCGGGTTGTGCAAGAACTGGAGCAGTGGTCAACAGTTTCCGCAAGGTATGGAAAGCTGTCTCACACTCCTCTGTCCACGCAAACTTGTGATCTTTCTGTAACAGACTTGTCATAGGCTTGGCAATCTTCGAGAAGTCTGGGATAAAGCGGCGATAGTAACCAGCTAAGCCTAGGAAACTCCTGACTTCTGACACTGTGGTTGGAGTCTTCCAATCCATAACCTCTTGCACTTTACTCGGATCTACAGAAACTCCATTCTCAGATAGAATATGACCGAGGAAAGGAACTTTCTTCAACCAAAATTCACATTTGCTGAACTTAGCATATAACTTATGATCTCTCAACCTGGTCAAGACAATTCTCAGATGCTCTTCATGCTCTTTCTCGTTTTCAGAGTATACTAGAATGTCATCAATGAAGACAACTACAAACTTATCCAACTCCGGCATGAAAACCGTATTCATCAGATACATAAAATATGCAGGAGCATTTGTTAGTCCAAATGACATAACAAGATACTCGTACAACCCGTATCTGGTAGAAAAGGCGGTTTTCGGAACATCTTGAGGTCTAATCTTTATCTGATGATACCCTGACCTTAAGTCTATCTTGGAGAACACTCTGGCTTTAGCTAACTGATCAAACAGAACATCAATATGAGGCAGTGGATATTTATTCTTGATGGTTACAGCGTTAAGAGGTCGGTAATCCACACACATCCTGAGAGTACCCTCTTTCTTTTTCTTTACAAACAAGGCAGGACATCCCCATTCAGACTTACTTGGGCGGATAAACCCCTTCTTTAATAACTCTTCCAACTGTTTCTTCAACTCAGCTAACTCATCCGGAGGCATCCGATAAGGTCTCCTTGAAATCGGAGCCGTCCCGGGGATCAACTCGATTCCGAACTCAACATCTCTATCTGGAGGAAGGCCAGGCAGCTCGTCTGGAAACACATCCGGGAACTCACATACTACTGGGATCTGATGGATAGGAGTAACTTCCATGGCACAGGTCACACTCACAAGATCTGTTCTTTTAGGCAATGGTACCTGAAAAGTACCCTCTGCCTGGGGATCTTTAAGGGTAAGCATCCGACTGCTTGTATCTATGACTGCTTCCCAGTCTTTCATCCAGTTCATTCCTATTATTACATCCAAAACTAGTCCAGGCATAACTACCAGGTTCACTCTGAACTTCCGACTACCTAACTCAAGGGTTGCCCCTCTAACCATCTTATTGGTTAACACATCAGCTCCTGCTGAACTTATGCGATAACCATAACTCAATTCTGTGCATAGTTGTTCATGCTTCCGTGCAAATGCTTGACTCATAAAAGAATGCGAAGATCCAGAATCAAAAAGAACAACTGCAGGGTGATGGTTCACAAGAAACTTACCAGCAGTTACAGGCTCTCCCTCAGGAACTTCATCAATGGTGGTGTGGTGCACACGAGCATTGTAAGTCTGTTGCTTCTTTTTAGGCGGATAAGGGCAGAACTTGGAAAAGTGGCCTGGCTGACCATAGTTGTAGCAGGGCCCTTTCACTGTACCAGCAGACCCTATAGCTCCCTTGGAGTTGCTCTGTTCTGCAGCTGCGTTGGTCTTTGTTGGCGGCACTGCCATCTTGTACGGTTTCTGTGGCCCCATGTAGTTCTGGGTTTTATGCTGCGGCGGCCTGAACCTCGCACCAGGTGCGGACGGACGATAAGATGAACGGTTGGCAGAGACAACTCTGGACTGGGATGGTCCTGACTCGAACACTCTCTTGCGGTTCTTGGATGCGGTGTAAGCATTATTGTTCTTCTCTTGCTTCAAACAGTCACTGATAAAGTCGTTGAATCTGTTGCGGGTATTGGTACCCACATGCTTCATCATCTTCGGACTCAACCCTCTCTTGAAACTAGCAATCTTCTTTGCATCTGTGTCAACCATGTCTGGAGCATAGCGGCACAAATTATTAAAGGCATGCAGATACTGTGTCACCGTCTTGGTACCCTGATTCAAGGCTAAAAACTCTCCAAGCTTCATCTCAACCAACCCTGGGGGAATATAAACTCCCTTAAAAGCTTCAGTGAAATCCCTCCAAGAGATCTGGGCATTAGGAGGAAAAGTACTGCGGTGATGCTTCCACCACATTCCTGCTGGTCCTTGTAACTGATGTGCAGCATACTCTACTTTCAGAACTTCTGTCATCCTTAACACACGGAACTTATCTTCCATAGTGTTAATCCATTCTTCGGCATCAAGTGGCTCTGCTGCTTCTTTGAAAATAGGTGGCCTCGTATCCATGAAATCCTTGAAACTGCTGTACTGGTTCACTCCATGGCCACCACCTTGATTATTTCGTCTTTGAACATTTTCCGCGATGGTACGCAGAAAGTCTTCCATATTCCTCTGTGATTGTTCAGTACTGCGTTGACTTCCAAGAAACTGTGTGAAGAACATTTCTGCGGTAAGCGGCGGAAGAGGGGGCAAATGTGGTTCTGGACGTGGTTCCTGGTGGTTGACATTGTTGGCACCACTTCCACCAGCTCCTGCACCATTGCCACCAGTCTCAGCGGCTTCATACGTAGCACGACGAGTGTTGGCCATCTGCATATTTCAGCAACAAGCACAATTGAGTGAAGTTGTAAAATTATGTCCGAATGAACAATTATGCCATACTGAATTCATTGGAGAGAACAAGTCATACAAGAAAACAGAGGCGCAATAATTTCATTCCAATTAAACAACAGCACCAATTCAGTTACTTCAAATGCAACATCACGTTCCATACAACCACGTTGCCAGCATACATACACTGGACTTTTATGCGTTCGGGTATCGCATACACAACCAAACTCCAAAGATCGTCAGTCTCAAGGTCGAACAGGATACATCATGATACATGAAAACCAAAAGAAGGCCATCGCGTCAAGCCTAGCTACTAACGCAGGACACTATCCTACTCCTCGGGGCCATCGTCGATGTCGGAGGCGTCGCCCTCGCTACCCTCAGTTGCAGCGTCGTCGTCGATGTCCATCTGAGCGGCGTTCGGAGGAGCATACGGGCCCATCCCGTTGTAGAGGGCATGGAACTCTTCATGCAAGTTGGCATTGTACTCTTCTAGCTCCTCGACCCTCTGCCTCAGAAGGTCTCTCTCGTTCCAGGCTTCATTCCTTTCCTGTACTAGCTGCTCCAACAGGCGATCTGCATTCCTGTTGGCCTGGGTCAGCCTCTGTACCTGCTGCATGGAACTCTCGCCTCTCTCGAGAGCTCGGTCCCGCTGCAAGCTCATATCAGCCAACTGCTCCTGCAAGCTAGCTATGGCACGCGCTTGCTTTTTCTTCTGCTTCCTTGCTTCAAGCCGATCATCACCACGTAGGCCAGTCAAGGTCCAATAGGTATTTTCCAGACCTTGGTATGCTCTGATGGCTGCATACATGGCACTCATGGTGTGATTGTCGCTAGCCCGTCCTTCACTGGGGCCTCTCACCAGGGCACTTCCTTGCGGCTGTACCCAAATGGCGTCGCGAGGATCATCTCTCGGGAAGGTACCGGCCAAAGCTGCTGCTAACTCATTGGGAAATCTGCTCATGATGTCTCGGATGACGCGAAAAGCTGCGCCCTCTGCACCCTCGACTGGAGTGCGTCCTTCGAACTCCAGATGCCAACCATCCCATTCTGGCGCATCACCAAGAGCAGGGACGGTGATCTCTACCACAGCAAGTCCATCTTCAGCTAGCTGGCTCTCGCTCCAAGAGTAAACTGGCTCTTGTCCCTCCGGGTACCCCACATCATGGAGCACTCTCCAAAGCAAGGTGGGCATGCCAAACTCGCTTAGAAAAGTGTCCGTGTTGCGGTGCTCCCGCGGGGCTAGCTGACGACGGGGTGCTCTTCCTCCAGTGGACTTGCGGGCAGTCTGCTTCGTGCGGGCCATCTGTAGCACAAGTTTTAAATTACCCGATGAGAACATATTTTAGTTGAGGTCACTTTTATCGAAATGGGATAATCCTTTTATAAGGGGAGGAATGCATGCCATGAATGGAATGCACAAACAATATGATGCATGCACGAGTCTTACGTTCTCACAAACTTATGAAAAAGCATCTAACGGTGAATTCGGTGGCATACAACGATCTCTCATATACGTAACTAATTCGGTCTACACGATACGCTGTTATGTACCTGCAGAAAACTCATTTCAGCCCATTCCCCATGAATGCATGAAAGCAGTAAATCTACCTACACGCTTTACACGAATCCCCAGATGCGTGTACAACGGTAGTGACTACCCAAACACATCGTCCTATTGACGGCATCGCCTCAACGGACGGAACACCCACACATGCGACACTTTTATAAAAACATGTGTAAAACATGTAATTATCCCAGTATCATATAAGCACTTTCCCTAGATCGGCGGTGTATCCGATCATGCTCTCACAACTCACACTTACCGAAGCGTAGAGGTAACTGATCCATGCATTACCACTCAATTAAGTGGCACTCATACAATAGCACGCCGTATGAGCAACGAAAAAGAAATATGGTGCAGAACCCCAAGTTAGTACTTAAATAGCCACCTAGAGTCCTTAACTGGGCATACAGGATATGACCACTGGCACACTTTTTAGTTTCAAAATCACACTTTTTAAGCAAGGTTTTGGTTTAAATACACTTATGAACAGTAATTACGCTAAACCATGCTCCGATGCCAGCTGTAACAGAACCGCCCAATTATACGAGATTAAGTAAGAAAATCATCCAACGGACGGACAATTTACCAAACTTAAGCCCGTATAACCCGGTAGTCCGTGAAATCTCGACGGATTTCAAACCATTTCACATCACAGCCAAGATCGTAATAAGTTCAGCGATTACCTTCATAAGTTACACAGTAGTTTGCGGCACAAAATACATCGGAGTTTAAACATAGTTATTACAAACCAGTTTCAAATAAAGTAGCGGAAGCATTAGTTCAAAGCGCACACACACACGCACAACTTTCCAAAATACAGTGCCAGCTCGCGATCATCTCCCACAAAAGCATCAGGCGAGGAGTAGTGAGTGACCATTGCCCATGGTCCTAGGCTTCGCCCATCGCAGGGTAGAGACAGTTGATACAATACCCATAGTACATCTGTCCATCTGCAACAAGTGGGAACAAAGCCCTGAGTACGAGAAGGTACTCAGCTAGACTTACCCGACAGAACCAAAACAAAAGACTCCAAGGATCATGATAGGCTTTGTGGTGGGGTAGCTGACTCATTTTGCAAGAAAAGCAATTTTAGCTTAACAAATCATTTACAAAAGCATGTCATCTTTTAAATCTTTATTCTCCTGTCAACTATGTTTGCACTTTATGCTAAAGTAACCATGTAATTAAGCAAGCAAGGATTACCATTGATAATTTACAATAGTTACCATGTCATTTCCTCATGACTATCCAAGTGTTGCATCCATATTACTACGATGAAGTAACTCAAGTCAAGTGTTCACTATCCAGTGAACGATGGCGATTCGAATCGATTATTGACCAGCTGGTAATTTATTCCTCACACAAACCTCACTCACCCGCTAAAGTGAGGTATTGGTCACCGAGTCAACCATTCAGGTAAAGTCGCGAGCTTGCCAGGAACCACATGTACCCGGGGGCCGCCCGACTGCTCTTTGGCCTTATCATCGCGCCCCCGTTTCCTGCCACTACTGCTCCGGTACAGTGCGTTGCGGGCAATCTACTCGGCCCGAATAATCTCCCGGCTTCGCGGTCGAAAGGTACTTTATCCGGCCAGCTAAATGTGAGGCATGCGTTCAACATGACCCGAGGCCCGACATCGGACGGTCCTTAATCGACACAGACGGAAGACACTACAGTCCAGAACCCTGCAAGCTTCCGCCCGGTCTCACATTCATTTCCACACTTAGTTATTCTCACATGACATTTCTTTCACATAAAACCAGGTAATCCCCTATAGCTCGCGGATGACAGGCAATCACCCGACTTCTACCGGTCTAAGCAAGCTAAGCAAGTATTGACCGTGGACACCAGGGTGACAAGGATCGGGTAAAATAAGGTGGAACAAGGTATAATGCAGCAACGTTTGCAAACAACTCCTAAACTTAATGCATCAGATTAAGTGAAATTAATAAATAATTCTTTGCAAACCGGGGGAGAAATGCTCCGGGGCTTGCCTCGCTCGAAGGTACTGGGACGATGGTCAGGGCACTCCGGAAGCTCTTCACCGGACTCCTCTTCGGCTTCTGCTGGCTCCGGCTCCGTCACTTCGAGCTGCTCCTCTGCGTCCTCGGGAACAACTGTCGGAACCACCTCCTGCGATCCTGTATGATGCAGAAGTATGAGTGCAACATGCATAGGTGCAATGCAGAAGTGACATGAGATGATGATGATGCGGAATGCATGCGGTGTAATGAATGTATTACGTCATCGGATTATGTGGTACTTATGACTCTTCTACAAGGTAGTCTACGTCATCCAAGAACATGTACTCAGAAACTACCAACACTAGTTTCTACCATGCAAGAGTATTTGAAAATCGAGAGGCTTCAAAGATACACCAAAGTATAATTTTCCAACTAACTTTGCATTAAGAATAAATAGAAACCCTAATTAGTCCTAAGGTTGAACAGCAACACATATTTTAGTAGCTCAGAAAAATCTTATAAAATTACAGTGGGTTACTAATATCAAGAATAGCTTGACATAAAATTTTTACTGCATTTGGATAATTAGAACTTACTATACAAAAATAACAAACTATGGCCTCAAATAGATATTTAAAATGCTTTACATTATGAAAAGTATCAAACAACAGATTTAGGAATTTTTCTACTATCTACTACCTAAACAAACACTATGGAAAAATTATCACTTGCATGTTTTATTCAAATTTATTTAAATAACAAAAATAACAATTATTGGTAACAAAAAGCATTTGAACTGCAACTACAAATTTTTATACAGAACACCCAAGATATAAAATTTTCCTAGAAAGTACATGACACAAAAAGATTAATAAATTTAGAATCATATTTTTCTGACTTTTCTAGGATTTATTAAGTATTTATCAAGAAAACAGCCATTTTACTATTTAATTATAAACTCTACAGAAAAGTTCATCAAATTTGACATGCAACAATTTTATCTCATAGATCTGGTCCTAAAGAGTCCATAGAAATTTGTTTCATCAAATTTGGAGCTAAAATGAGCAAGTTACAATTTTTCTAAGTCATTTATACATTTTCTGAAAAATCATTTCCAAATATCCTTTTTAAATCCAGCCGCTGAACTGCTAGATGCACCCGGCGATCTACACACGCGCGCGCACACAGAGACAGACAGGCGGGCCCGCGGGTCAACCGGGTCCCACGCGTCAGCCGCTCCGAGTCAAGGAGGGCGCTGACCGCGCGGATCTCGACGACGGCGAGGTCGCCGGCGACGAGGTCACCACCGTCGTGATCCCCAAGACGAGGCGAACCCGTTGGGACCATTGGCACGACCGGAGGAGCTCGAAATCGAGCTTGCCACCGGCCATGGCGGCTCGGCGGCGCTGCTCACCGGCGGGAGCTCCTCTCCGGCCATGGGGCGGCACGGGAGATGGTGTCCGAGCACCGGGAGGAGGAGGCGAACAAGGTGCTTGCGCGAGTGAGGGAAAAGAAGAGGCGGAGGCGGGGTTTCCACGGAGCGGAGAACCACGGCGAGCTCGGCCGGAACTCCGGCGAGCGATTGGCGGGGCTGTGGAGCTTACCGCGGGAGATGGAGGTGAGCACGGGGTGCGCCAGAGAAAGAGGAAGCTCGTGGCGAGACGGAGAGGTCTGCGGTGGCCGGAGCTCGTCGGAACGCGCGCGTCCGGCGAGCGCGTGCGGTGGCGGAGGCGGAAACGGCAGCCGCGCTCGGTGAGGAGGCAGAGCGGAGGGGGAAATGGCGAGGCGCTGCGCGGGGGGGGGGGGGGTTAAGGCGCGGGCGCTCGCGTTGGTGGGGGCGACCGAGCGCCACCCGGCCGCTGTGGCCGGCATGCGGCCGCCACGCGGCGCGCGAGCTCTGCCGGAGCGCCAGCGCGCGCGGGCGAGTGCGCGGGCGGAGGAGGGAGACGGCCGGCTGGGCCTGGGCCGCGGCGGGGCAGCGCGGGCGCGCGCGCGCGATGAGACGGGCCGACTCTGGCTCTGGGCCGAACCGGTGGCGGCGGCCCGCGAAGGAAGAAAATCCATTTTCGATTTTTGATTTTCAAATTTAAATGCATTTCAAACTTCAAACCCAATTTTGAACAAGAAGAAAGCATTTTATGGATTTGGCCCAAAAATAAAAGTTGCTCAAAATTAAATTCTCTACAACTTTGATTAAGGGGCCATTTCCAAATTCCTAATAGATTTTAAATGACAAAATAAAAGCTAAATTAGGGAATAGTTTTGAATATTTTTCATAATTACTTTGAAACAAGTTTTTGACAAATTTTGAGCTCCAAAATTTGAACTAGGGTTCTAAGTGATGTAAGAATTATGGTTGCAAGGCTTTTGATATAATGTGATTATCATATTATTATAATCCGTGAAACGTAGCATGTTTAAGCTTTTATTTTAATCGAATTATACCATTATCATACATGATTATAATGATATGAATGCTATGCAATATGATTGCCATGCAAAAATGCATTGCGTAACACCGAGGTGTTACAGTAACCTTGAGCCACTAGTCTTGCTTTGTTCCTTACTACTATCCCATCTTGATCTTGCTTGTTACGAAAGACCCATCTTATTCCAATGACATTATGATTCTTAGGCCTCTCAACTAGTTCCCATACTTCATTTCTCTTGAAGTTGTTGAGCTCTTCATGCATTGCATTTACCCAATCCGGATCTCTCAATGCTTTATCAATGTCCTTGGGTTCTTCCATTGACACAAAAGAAGAGTGAGCACAAAATGATGCCAATCTTGATCTAGTTTGAACTCCCCTTTGTATGTCACCAATGATGGAATCTAATGGATGGTCTCTAGCAATGTTGGTTGGTTGAAGCACTTGCACTTGATTGCTTGGATGTTGATGTTGATCATGAGTTGGAGATGATGAACTAGCCACTTGTTGATCTTGTTGCACTTGAGATGATGTACTAGCTTGATTTTGCATTAGAGACCCACTAGCTTGTGTAATTGGACTTTGGAGCACTTGATCTTTGTTGTCATCCACATCAATCACTTGCTTTGGCCTAATATCACCAATATCCATTTCTTTCATAGCATTGGTCAATTGAGTTCCTCTCACATCATCCAAGTTATTTTCCTCATCTTGAGAGCCATTTGTTTCATCAAATTCAACATCATGAACTTCTTCAAGTAAACCACTAGCCAAATTCCAAACTCTATAAGCTTTGCTAGTAGTGGAGTAACCAAGTAAGAATCCTTCATCACATTTCTTCTCAAACTTGCTCAATCTAGTGCCCTTCTTCAAGATGTAGCATTTGCAACCAAATACCCGAAAGTATGCAATGTTGGGCTTTCTTCCATTTAAGATCTCATATGGTGTCTTCTCTAAGAACTTGTGGCAATAGAGGCGGTTGCTATAGAAGCAAGCCGTGTTGATTGCTTCAGCCCAAAATGAATGACTCACATTATACTCATTTAACATTGATCTTGCCATATCAATCAAAGTTCTATTCTTTCTCTCAACTAGGCCATTAGATTGAGGTGTATACTTGGCCGAGAATTGATGCTTGATTCCAAGCTCCTCACATAGCTCATCAACTCTTGTGTTTCTAAACTCACTTCCATTGTCACTTCTCACTTTCTTGATTGTGGTCTCAAACTCATTTTGTACTCTCTTGATGAACTTCTTGAATATATCAAATACATCACTCTTGTCCCCAAGAAAGAATACCCATGTATATCTAGTGAAATCATCCACAATCATAAAGCCATACTTGTTTCCACCAATGCTTGTGTATGTAGTTGGCCCAAATAAATCCATGTGCAACAACTCAAATGCCTTGGAAGTACTCATAATGCTCTTCAATGGATGAGTGTTGCCCACTTGCTTTCCGGCTTGACATGCACTACATAGCTTATCCTTCTCAAATGTGACATCCTTCAAGCCTCTAACTAAGTCATGCTTCACTAACTTGTTCAATTGCTTCATGCCAACATGACCAAGTCTTCTATGCCATAACCAACCCATACTTGATTTGGTGAGCAAGCATGTTGAAAGTTGAGTGTCACTAGCATTGAAATCAACCAAGTATAGATTCTCATATCTAAAGCCCTTGAAGATCAAATTGGAGCCATCAACACTAACTATTTCCACATCATCAACACCAAATATGCACTTGAAACCGAGATCACACAATTGAGCAACCGAGAGAAGATTGAAGTTCAACTTTTCAACTAAGAGCACATTGGAAATGCTATGATCATTTGAGATTGCAATCCTTCCAAGAGCCTTCACATCACCCTTGCTATTGTCACCAAATGTGATGCTATCAATACCACTATCATTTGATTTGAGAGAGTTGAACATTCTTGAATCACCGGTCATATGTTGAGAGCACCCACTATCAAGCACCCAATGCCTTCCTCCGGCCTTGTAATTTACCTACAAAATAAATCAATGTTTCTTAGGTACCCATACTTGTTTGGGTCCTTGGAGGTTAGTAACTAAGTTCTTTGGTACCCAAATGGCCTTCTTCTTTGGACCCACAATTGGTGTACCAACAAACCAGCATGCACACCTTTCTCACCCTTGGTAAGCACATAACAAGAATCAAAAGGAATGTAATCTATTTTAGCATGAAACTTGTTGTTGTTCTTGTTCATTTTATTACAATTAATCTCTAGATGCCCAACTTGCTTGCATCTATTGCAATAACGACCATTGCTCTTCACAAAGCGAGACTTTGGAGTAGCAAAGGCCACCTTGCCCTTCTTGGGAGTATAGCCCAAACCCTCTTTGTTAAGAGAGAACCTTTGGCTACCCAAGCATTTTAGCAAGCGGGCATCCCCACCATAGGCATTGCCTAATGCGCGGGTGAGATCATCCACCTCTCTCTTGAGAGTCTTATTCTCAACCACAAGTGATGACTCACTAGTAGTAGAGGTAGAGTTGGTTGTGGTGGATGATGATGAGCTACATGAAGCATTAGTAGGACCAACAAATAAAGAATCATCAATAATATCACATGTTAGTCCAATATCACAAGTGACAATCACTTGCTCCTCCTTAGCTTCCTTCATGAGCTTCTCCAACTTGAGGTCCTTCTCCTTGATGAGCTCAAGTAGAGAGGAGTGGGCTTCCTTAAGCCTAGTGTGAGCAACTTCGAGGTCCTCGTGGTCTTCCTTTAGACACTCACGAGAGGCCTCTAGCTCATCAAAGGATTTCCTAAGAGCTTTGAGCTCTTGTTCAATTCCTTTGCACTCCTTACTCTTTTTAAGAGCAACAAGCTCCTCCATCAAGGCATCATTTTCATTGCTCTTGGCAATGAGCTCTTGCTCCAAGATTTTGCACTTCTTGGTTTGTTCTCTTGTAGCCCTTGCTCATTTGATCTATTATGCCTAATAGATCATCTTTGGAGTAGTCCGCATCCTCCTCATCATCACTCCTACAACCATCACTAGCACAAGAATCATCATCACTATCATCATATTTTACCTTGGTAGGCTTGGCCATAAGGCATGTCGATGTAGTGTCAAAGATGGATGACTTGTTGGAGAGGGCGATGCTTGCAATGGCTCGCCGAGTGGTCCTCTCATCATCACTAGAGCTATCATCATCACTATCGGAGTTATCACTATCCCAAGTGACCACATAGCCACCACATTTCTTCTTCTTGTTGATAGTGAAGCTCTTCTTTTCTTTCTTCTCCTTCTTGTCCTTCTTGTTTTTCTTCAACTTCAACTCCCCATCATGATATCTTTTGTCTTCATAGGGGCACTTTGCCACTACATGATCGGGGCTATTGCAATTGTAGCAAAGCACCTCCTTTGCCTTCATGAAGTCCCTTCTCTTCCTTGCCCCATATCCTTTCTTCTTCATGAACCTTCCCATCTTGTGCACTAGGAGGGCCATGGTCTCATCATCGAATGGATCATCATCATCACTCTCCACCTTGCTCTTGCCCTTAGAAGATGAAGCCTTGAATGCAATGGGCTTCTCTTGCTTGACCTTGGTCTCCTTCTTCTCTTCTACCTCATCTTCATCATCATTGTATTGGGCATCGGTCATTATATCTCCAAGCACATCGGTTGGTTTGACCTTGCCAATCCCTCTCTAAAGATCATTCTTCTCAAGGTGGCAAACTTCTTGGGTAAGCACATCAAGAACTTGTGTGAGAAGTCCTTGTCCTCAACCTTCTCTCCAAGCCCCTTGAGATCATTGACAATGACTTGGAGCCTATAGAACATCTCTGGGATGGATTCATCATCCTTCATCTTGAACGTGGAGAACTTGTCCTTGAGCATATATAGCTTGGCACTTTTTACCGTTGAAGTGCCTTCATATGTTTCTTCAAGCCTTATCCAAAGCTCATTTGCCTTTTCAAGATCTTTGATTTTCTCAAATACTTTGTCATCAATGGCACGGTAGATTGTGTCAAGTGCCGCCGTGTTGCATTGTTTGTTGATGCGGTCATTTGGAGTGAGATTTTCTTCATCAAGAATGATGTATCCTTCATTGGTCACATCCCAAACCTTCTCATGTATATTGCCTAGATATTGCTTCATCTTCCTTTTCCAATGATCAAAGGAAGAGATGCCATCAAAGAATGGAGGCTTGCCATTAACATGATTGAACATAACTTGAGCCATCTTGCACCGAGGTTGATAAGCCTTGCAAACGGTGACCACGGCTCCGATACCACTTGAAAGGTCTTGATGGCTAGAGGGGGGGTGAATAGCCTTTTAAAAATTTTCTACAAAGACAAGCTAAACAAGTTTATCGATGCAACAAATAGCGAGATGCGAGTTTTGCCTAGCCTATGGGGTGTTTGCAAGCCACCTATCCAAATCACAATTCTAGTATATTGGCACTCAACCACACAAGTCAAACCGAGAAGGAAACTATAACTAGCAAGCTACACAAAAGAGCTACTCTAGCAAAGTAACTAAGAAAATAATACAAGAGAGAGTTAGAAGGGTATCACCGAGGGGCGAAGTATTGAGCCAACCAAACGATATGATCAAGAGATGAATTCCACAATACACAACCACCGGGATCGATCAATCACAATAAGAATGATGACACAAAGATTTATCCCGAGGTTTACGTGCTTGCCGGCACGCTAGTCCCCGTTGTGTCCCTCTTCACCACGTGGTTCGGTGGCTAATCGGTCTCACACCGATCCTCTCAAAAGGCGCCACAAGAACCTACCAAATGGCAAAAGGTTGCAAATGACACGAGCAATCCACTAATGTTGCCTTTGGCGCTTCGCCGAGGTAGGCACAAACCCCTCACAATTACTGGAGGTGGCCAAGAACAATCACCAACTCTTGCCAACGCCTCCAAGCTGCTCCAAGCCGTCTAGGTGGCGGCAACCACCAAGAGAAACAAGAATCCCACAGCAAATCAACCACCAAGTGCCAACTAGATGCAATCTCACAATGCAAATGCACTTGGATCACTCAATCTCACTTTGAATATGCAAAGAAGCAAGAGAGATGAGTGGGAGGGGAGTTGCTTAGCTCAAAGTGCTCACAAGTATGTCAAATGTCCAAGAGAGCGAGCCTTGAGCCGGCCAACGAGTATTTATAGACGTACCCCTTCGAATATAGCCGTTAGAAACTTGAAACAGCCGAAATCGCGTTGACCGGACGCGCTGGTCCAACTGACCGGACGCTCCGGTCGCGCAACGGCTCTTTCGCGAAGCACCGACCGGACGCGCTGGTCGCAACGACCGGACGCGCCGGGATCGACCGGACGCGCCGGTCCCGTAACTGACCGGACGCGCTGGTCAACCCTGAGCCGCGCACAACGAAACAACGACCGGACGCGCTGGAGAACTGACCGGACGCCACAGTGCCAGCGTCCGGTTAGAGTCCAGTAAGCTCCCTGATCGACCGGACGCGTCCGGTCGACTGTGACCGGACGCGTCCGGTCGACTGTGACCGGACGCTCCTCGCGTCCGATCAGACAACTGAAACACGCGCAGACACTGGACACTGACCGGACGCGTCCGGTCACACGGAGACCGCGTCCGGTCCAGCGTCCGGTCACCACTGTGACCTCCGTTCGCTTTCCGTTCGATTTCCGACTTTCGGCGTAGTGGAAAAAAGTCGTTTCAACTCCTTGAAAACGCCTGAATCCCGCCTCGCAAGCTCGGCGGGAGGGAGAGAGGACCCCAAACCCTCTCTACCGCTCAAACTCCACCGCCTTCGCAAACGTGCTAACATCACCAAGTGACCATCACCATGTGCATGTGTGTTAGCATTTTCACAATCATTTTTCGAGGCGTTATTAGTGTTATCCAAATGCATATGACATGAAATGCACACCTAGAGGCACTTAGGAGTTCAATAGCCGCGTCATTCCCCTCTTTATAGTACGGCTATCTATCCTATAATGTAACCACACCCACTAGGTGTCTTGGTTACTAAAACACAACCCTTAAGCATATACCTTTGCCTTGATCACGTAGGGTTGCGTCCAAATCCAAGTGTGGCCATTATGATCACCATGTCCATCTTGCCACCAACCTTGGAATGTACTAATCCTCATATGCTACACACAACTTAGGCATAGGATTAGTACTTAGGCATTGTCACTAATTACCAACACCAAACATAGGACTTTCACCAAGCCCTGCCCAATAAGTCGGTCATTGATTAGGTATAGCATAGTAAAGTAAAGGAGCAGACATCGATATTTAAAGAATGATAGAACTTACCTCTAGATCATGTCTATCATGTCTTGGTACATTGCCAGCTCTTTTCTCATTGAGTCCCACACATTTCTAGTTTGTTCCTTGATCTTAATCTCAAAGAGTATCCAGTGATCCCTGCATTTGTTTATAGAGTCAACTTATATATATTAATGTTGGATTGACTAAGACATGATATAACACAACACTTTACCCCATATTGTAAGGGAAGAGTATCAACTCCTTATGCCTTTGGTTATAAAAGAACCTCCGGAGGTTTTTCTTCATTTCCTTGATCTTCAGATTGAATGGATATTTAGTCTTTGTGTCCTTGTACACGACATACGGATCGATAAAACCAATTCAATCATCTTGTTTCAATCTGAGTTCTCTCATCATGTGTCTGCACATCGTGAGCATAGTTATTACGAATACGTACATATGCTAGAGTGGGATTATATTGATTAAAAGGAAGAATCACTTACAGACAATAGCAGCTTATGAGAGATTTGTCGAGAGCATCCATATAGAGAAGTTGGTGTACTTCACTAAACTCTACCCAGATGACATCATCTCCACGGAAGTAGTGACGGTCTCTGACTTGGACACCAAGATATTGTTCAATTTGATGTTGTGCACAGAATCTCAAGTAGTACTCGTGCAGCTTGTACATTTGTGTACCAAGATTTTTTACCTTTGCAGGGTCGCATAGACTCCTACCATATACGTACTTCCTCCGCCATTCATCAACAACTTTGGACTCTTTACTAGTTCTCAGTTCCTCCCGATCGAGAAGTTGTTCTAAGGAAAGCCCAGTCACATTCATCCACTTGGCGAGTTCATCTAAGTCCACATCATCAGGTACCAACATTTGCATCAAGTTCATATTGGAACCATATTGATTCTCAACCATTAGTGGTGGCACTGATTGCTGCACTTGTTGGCCGAGCTGTGCAACATCTTTCTCGGCTGCCTTCTGTTTTCTTTTGTCTTCCTTGATTTTCTTTGTGATAGTACGCTCAAAGTCTGATAGTGGTGGCGTTGGTTTTTTACTAGCAGCACGCTTCTCGTCTTGCATAGCCTGCACCACTTGACGTAGCTTTACACGAGGACACATTAGGTATGGCTTCTCTTGCTTTGCTCATGCGTCAGCTTTGGTCTTTTCGAAGAACGCTTTCACTTCTGCCTTGACTGAAGCATTAAGTTATTCATCAGTCTTCTCGTATGAAAGCTTGGTCATCTTCGGGATCTTCATGACCACAGCTTGTTTCTTCGACGGAGGTGGTGGGACCGATCTCTGTGGGCCAGCGGGCCTCTTGTTCCTCAATGGACCAGCCGGTGCCGATGAGGCGGCCGTTGTCGGCATTAGCGGAGGCGGCGCCGGCGTGGTTGGAGCTTGCTGTTGTGGAGGAGATTGGGCCGCTGGCGACGTTGGAGTACGTCGTGGAGGAGATATGGCTGGCGGTGGGGATGCAGCCTTGTCTTGTATGAAATCATCGTCGTCGTCGTGTCCCACGGCACTGTGGTCATGTGGTGAATGGATAGACGAACTTGGGGAGGTCCTGGATTTGAAAAAAAATGAACAAGGTATATACATGAGTGAACCGTAATTAGATACAGTACATAATTATTGAAAAGCAATTATGTTCACAATCATCCACACCTAGGGTTCAGTTGTGGTGGCGGCGCCCTAGGAATAATGATGTATCGTTTCTTCCAACATATGAATGTCTTCTTCGCTTCACCTAGGGTCTTCCCCCCATCACCACCTTCGATATCCAGAGCCATGTTTTCATAGCCTTTGACCACTCTATCCACTGAGACACTAGCATATCCTGGTGGTACTGAGTGGATCCTTGGTGTCTTGGTGGAGTCGATAGGAGATACAACAAGGGTAGCCACCTTGACTGTGGCATTCCCCTCCGGAATATGCAGCTCACAGGACGTCAACGGAGCGGTGATGTCATCCACCAAGAAGCGCATCCCTGCGTCATCATCTTGCCTCACAGGCACCTCCATAGAAGCACAACTGCTTTTCAACTTAGCTGAGCCAGGGCTGATGTTGGCGGTCGGCTGTGACAAGCTCTGGAGGCGGGAACTTACAACTTCCTCCACGGCCTTTCTGATTTGCTCATTCATAGTGGCCTTAAGGGCTTCCTCCCACTCTAGTGCCTTACGAGCCACTTCACTGGTCTTCATAACAGCCTCCTCCAACTTGCGTAGCCGTTCCCTGTCCTCTTCCTTCTTTCTCTGGCAGCTTCTATAAGTTTCTCTGTCCTGAGGGAAGGCATGCTCCCACGACACGGAGCCATAGCCTCTCGTCCGTCCACCATGCTCAGGGTTCCCCAGGGCGTATGTCAGCTCATCTTTATGTCTGTTCGGCTGCCACTCTCCACTTTGAGCGACGGAGCGGGCTTGATGAAATCTTTTTGCTACAGCTTGGATGCGTTCCCCATACACGACCTTTCCGGTCTCTGGGTCCAGGCGGCCTCCGTGAGCGAAAAAGCAGTGCTTGGCGCGCTCAGGCCAGTCGAGGGATTCTGGCACCAACCCCCTGTCAATTAGCTCTTGCTCGGCTTTTTCTCACTTAGGAATGGCAGTAGGGTAGCCACTTGATCCCATCGTATGGTGGTAGGTCTTGTGTCGGGCATTCTCTTGGTTCCTTCTCGCCCATTGCTGACCCTCTTTCGATGTCTTGAACTGTACAAACTCGTCCCAAAATGGCCGCAGCTTGACAAAGTGCTTACAGTTGAAATCCGGAGTCTTGTTCTTCTTGATATAGTCATTATATAGCTTCTTCTTAAAGCACTGGAATTGTGTGGCCATCTTCTTCATAGACCAATCCCAAACTCTTTCCTTCAACTGTTCATCGTTTGTGTCTAGCGTGAAATGTTGCAACACGTCACCCCAAACTAGTTCCTTGTCACGGTCGGAGACATAACTTATTTCTAGGTGTTTCTTATTTTTCTTCCACTCACGGACATTGATCGGGATCCTATCCCAGGCAAGGTACCCTAAGTGGTTGACAAAGGCTTTTGCATGGGGTCCATGTGGCTGGCCTGTTCCCTCGTCGAAATCTGTGATAACCAACCGGCCCTCCATCGGCTTCTTCGGGCCTCGTACTTTTCTGCTGGTCCCCGTGGTTGTCGTCGAGCCAGAGGGCTATGTAGGTAGAAACAAGACAATTAATAAAGGAAATTTTTTGAATTTCATGTATATAAACATTGGAGGCTGCATATATTACAGACCTCGCCAACATTGTCTTGGTCATTCGGGTCGACCAAGTACTGAGAATCGTCATCGATGCCCTCAAGGTTCTCATCGCCTTCGCGATCATCATAACGACCTTCTTCAGTGCTACCGCGGATCATGTTCAACAATATTTCTTTGTCTTCTCTCGGGTCAGACATTTCTGCAAAAATATGTGTGTACGTGTGACGTCAATTAGGGCTTACGGTTTATGGCTTAGGGTTTAGGGCTTAGGGCTTAGGGCTTAGGGCTTAGGGTTTACGACCTAGGGTTTAGGGTTAAGGGTTAAGGGTTTAGGGTTTAGGGTTTACGGTATAGGGTTTAGGGTTTAGTGTATGTCATTTGATTATGAACATCATTTGCTAACAAATATACCACTAATTTATACCACTAATTGGACCACTAATTATAGCACTAATTTAAACAAATACCTGTATTTTGAAGCCGGTTAGACGGCGGAGAGATGACGTCGGAGAGATGGCGGTCGGTGCGGAGACGACGGGGACTTCGGTGACGGTGGCAGAGAGACGTTGATCTGGAAGGAGGAAGAAAGAGGGAACAAATGTATTATAATAGTGTGTGTTAATACATATGAAATATTATATCACATTTATATATATATATCTCATTATTAATATATATGTATGTGTGTGTTAGTGTGTGTATCCCTAATTATCCCTAAATATTAATTATTACATCACTATTTATATGTGTACTAATTAATATATAATTATTATATACTAATTATCCCTCTCTCTGTCTTCGACGGCGGCGGAGACGGCGGTAGGGCGGCGGACGCAAACGTCGGTGGCGCCGCGCGCGCGAGGCGAGGCCGGTGGAGGAGGGTGCGGAGAAGGAGGAGGGCGCACGCTGCCACGCGCCGTGATCCGAAATAAGTGTTTTAATTATTATATGCATTGCAAAAAAAATTGAAGTGTTTATTTGCATTTTTTTGGAGTGTTCATTTGCATTTTTTCATAAATTTTGGAGTGTTCATTTGCATTTTTTCATAAATTTTGGAGTGTTCATTTGCATTTTTTTCTCTTGGCGTCGTCGACGTGGGGCAGCGCAGGGCGGCCGCGCTGGGGCCGGTGGTGGGCCGCGCGCACGCGCCAGCGACGGCCACACCCGCGTGGCCCGGACAATGAGACGACCCGGCGCGGCGGCCCGGACAACGAGCGAGACGACATGCGCGCGGGCGGCGGTGGCGGGCGGCCCGGCTGGCCCCATAAGGACGAGGGCGCCGCGCGCGGCTCGCTGGAGGACGCGCGGGGCCGCAGGACGCGTGGCTTGTCGGCGAGAGGAAGATAGAGAGAGGCGCCTGGGAGGTCAGGCGCGCGTGTGCGACGACGTACGGCGGCGGCGGTGCTCGAGGCGGTCCTTGGGGCGGTGCTCGGCGTGGCGGTGCGCGGGGCGTGGACGGCGGCGAGGAAGAGGGTGGCGAGGACGATGCGGCGACGAAGACGGCGACGGCGGTTACGGTTCAGCGATTATAGGGCCGCGTGCGGGTGGGGGAGGAGGAGGAAGAAGTCCCTGCCTTTATAGGGCAGGGGACCTTTAGTCCCGGGCCTGGCAACCGCCTGGGACTAAAGGTACTTTAGTCCCGGTTCCAGCCAGGAACTGGGACTAAAGGTCTCACCTTCCTGGCTGGAATCGGGACTAAAGGCCCTTTAGTCCCGGGCGGTGGCCAGGCCTGGGACTAAAGGTCCTTCCACCAAATTCTGGCACCTGTTGTTTAGGTGCCAGAATTTGGTGAATTTTATTTTTCACCTTTTTTTCCTTTCATCTTTCTAAATGCATAGTAAATTAAATATTTATCATAAATTTTTTCAAAAATACACATTAGTTTAGTTTGACTCTATTGTGCATTACAAAAATTCTAAACACAATTTTTTTCAAATATTTCATATTATCCAAAATAAATATTATTTATAATGAATATTGTGTTAATGTAAAAATATAATTAGCAATTAAAATATATAAAATTGTTGGCTTTCGACAGAAACTTTGTTTTTGGGTCATTTGGACGTTAAACTTTTGTTTCTTAAATAATAATTATTCAAATGCGCGACATTAATTGTCTAAATTTTAAAATTTAAAATTTTCAGAGATAGACATCGGTTTTTGAAACTCTGGATGGTCTCGAATGGAAAACTCATAAATACAAAGTTTGTTCCACTCATCAAGACCTACATTTGGTCGAATGGTCAACTTTTCATTTGCAAAAGTTTGAACCACTCAATTTTGAATTTTGAAAGAATTCATAGTCAAACGCCGGTTTTCGGAACCCTGGATGGTCTTGATTGGAAAAGTCATGAATACCAATATTGTTCCACTCATCAAGATCTACATTTCATATATAGACCATTTTTGCATTTGACAAAGTGTTGGCAAAGTGTAGTTGAAAATTCATAATTCCTACATATAGTTTCATATAGTTTGTGTGAGATTCAAGATTTGGTGAGTATTGTTTATTTAAACTTTTTTAAATAGAAAAATGGTCTATATAAAAAGTTTGGATCTTGATGATCTCTAACAACTTGGTATTCCAAAGTTTTTCATTTCAAGTCATTTAGTCTGTCATTTGACCAAGTTTGACCAAAACCCGTCTTCGATTTTGAAAACATTTGCCTGGGACTTGCTAAAATTTATTCAAATGAAAATATGGTCCATGTATCAAATGTAGATCTTGATGAGCTCTAACAACTTGGTATTCAAAAGTTTTTTATTTGAAGTCATCAAATGGGTCATTTGATCAAGTTTGACCAAAGTCAAAACATTGGTTTTTAGAAACACACACTTTGACCGAACCCTGGATGGTCTCGAATGGAAAACTCATGAATACAAAGTTTGTTCCACTCATCAAGACCTATCTTTGGTCTAATGGTCAACTTTTCATTTGCAAAAGTTTGAACAACTCAATTTTAAATTTGGAAAGAATTCATAGCCAAACGCCAGTTTTCGGAACCCTGGATGGTCTCGACTGGAAAAGTCATGAATACCAATATTGTTCCACTCATCAAGATCTACATTTCATATATAGACCATTTTTGCATTTGATATAGTGTTGGCAAAGTGTATTTGAAAATCCACAATTCCCACATATAAGAAAGTTTGAACCACTCAAATTTGAATTTTCAACACATAATGTTACAATTATATTACACAAGATGTCAAATACACATTATTAATTTGAGTTCACTACCTATATCAAGCGGTCATAGTGGTAAACTTTTTCTTGATGTAATGCCCTTGGTTATGATCATTCCGTAACCATGGAGTGTCATCAGCAGCGAGCAGGATGCTTGGGTCTTTGGCCACACAGAAGGGTGGGATTTGTTCATCCTTTTCATAATCCTCTAACACGTCTGACTTGTCTTCAATTTCCACGATGTTTCGCTTCCCTTTAAGAACTATGTGGCACTTTGGCTTGTTGGTTTTTTCTCGTCGTGTTTCCCTCTCTTGGGTTTTGTAGACATGTCTTTCACATAGAACACCTAATTCACATCAGCAGCAAGGACGAATGGATCATTTCTATACCTAATATTGTTGAGGTCCACTATTGTCATTCTGTACTCCTTATCGACTGATACCCCTCCGTTCATCTTCACCCATTGGCATCGGAATAGAGGGACTTTAAAATTATGTGCATAGTCTAGTTCCCAAATCTCCTCTATGCGACCATAATATGTGTGTATGTTCCCATTCGGTTCCGTAGCATCCACGCGGACACCACTGTTTTGGTTGGTACTCTTTTTATCTTGGGATATGGTGTAAAATGTATTTCCATTTATCTCGTACCCTTTGTATGTGAGGACATGCCATGCTGGTTGTCTAGCCAACAAATACATTTCATCTCCAATAGTTTTATCACCCTGACATTTTTTCACAACCAACCACCGAATGTTTCCATGTGATGATGCGTAATCCAAGCCTCATTCTTCTCAGGATTCTCGGATCGTACAAAATCCATGTGTTTCTCAATATACGGTTCCACCACAGTGGAGTTTCGAAGAACTGTGAAGTGTGCTTTATTGAAAGAATCATCATCCTGGCTGATATATGTTTTCTTTCCTAGTGTACCCTTTCCACCAAGTCTCCCCTCATACCGTGATTCAGGAAGACCAATCGGGTCAAGGTCAGGAATGAAGTCCACACAGAACTCAATGAACTCCTCTGTCCCGTATCCCATGGCGATGCTTCCTTCTGGTCGACCCCGCTGGTGAACATATTTTTTCAGTACACCCATAAATCTCTCTAAGGGAAACATGTTGTGTAGAAACACAGAACCTAGGATATTAATCTCTTTGACCAGATGAACTAGGAGATGTGTCATGATATCAAAGAAGGATGGATGGAACACCAACTCAAAGCTGACAAGATATTGAACCACATCATTCTGTAGAGTAGCTAGATCAAAAGGATTGATTGCCTTCTGAGAAATTGCATTGAGGAATGCACATAGCTTCACGGTGGCCAGACGTACATGTGGAGGTAGAATTCCTCTTAAGGCAACCAGAAGCAGTTGCGTCATAATCATGTGGCAGTCGTGCGATTTTAAGTTGACAAATTTCTTCTCTAGCATACTTATTATACGCTTTATATTAGAGGAGAACCCAGATGGGACTTTGATGCTGCTTAGGCACTCAAACATGCTTTCCTTCTCCTCATTGCTAAGAGTGTAGCTAGCAGGTCTTAAGTAATGGTGTTCATCATCTGTCTTCTCTGGATGCAGGTTGTCTCGTTCTTTCATGCGCTTCAAGTGCTCTCGTGCCTCAAGGGTATCCTTAGGCTTTCCAAACACACCCATGAACCCTAGGAGATTGACACAAAGATTCTTTGTCAGGTGCATCACGTCGATCGAGTGGTGGACCTCAAGGTCTTTCTAATATGGTAGCTCCCAAAATATTGACTTCTTTTTCCACATTGGGGCGCGCCCTGAAGCGTCTTTCAGAACAGGTTCACTGCCTTGTCCCTTTCCAAACACAACATTCAAATCCTTGACCATCTTGAATACCTCTGCCCCATCTCGATTGCCTGACTTGGACCGGTGTTCTGCCGTACCTTTAAAATGTTTGCCTTTCTTTCTCAACTGGTGGTTCTTAGCAAGAAATCGACGATAGTCAAGGTACACAACCTTTTGACATTTTTTTAAATAGACAGCCTCAAGGTCACCAAAACAATGGGTGCATGCATTATATCCCTTATTTGTCTGTCCTGAAAGATTACTTAGAGTTGGTCAATCATTGATTGTCACAAACAACAATGCTCGCAGGTCGAATTCTTCCTGTTTGTACTCATCCCACAGACGCACACCTGGTTTACTCCATAGCAGCTGGAGTTCCTCAACTAATGGCCTCAGGTAGACATTGATGTCATTGCCAGGTTGCTTCGGGCCTTGGATGAGCACCGACATCATAATGAACTTCCGCTTCATGCATAACCATGGAGGAAGGTTGTAGATACATAGAGTAACGGGCCAAGTGCTATGACTAGAGCTCTAGTCCCCAAAAGGATTAAATCCATCCATACTTAATGCGAACCTTAGGTTTCTTGCGTCGTCTGCAAAGTCTAGAAATTCTCTATCTATTTCTCTCTACTGGGACCCATCTGCAGGGTGTCTCAACATGTTGTCCACCTTACGGTCTTCTTTGTGCCATCGCAATAACTTTGCGTGCTCCTTATTTCTGAACAGTCATTTTAGGCATGGAATTATTGGAGCATACCATATAACCTTGGCAGGGATTCTCTTCTTCGGACGTTCTTCATCCTCAACATCGCCAGGATCATCTCACAAGATCTTGTACCGTGACGCATGGCAAATAGGGCATTCATCTAAATTCTCGTGCTCGCCATGGTACAGGATGCAATCATTAGGACATGCATGTATCTTCTCGATTTGTAATCCTAAAGGGCAGACGATCTTTTTTGCTTCGTATGTAGTGGTGGGCAATTCATTAGGCTTCAGAAGCATCTTTTTTGGATCTTCAGTAATTTCCCAAATTCCTTGTCAGATATACCATTCTCTGCCTTCCACTGTAACAACTCCAGTGTCGTGCCTAGCTTTTTCTGCCCTTCTTCGGCCAACGGGTAGAGTAACTTCTTGTGATCCTCTAGCATTTGCTCAAACTTAGCCTTCTCCTTTTCACTTTCACAATCTTTGTGTGCGTCGCGAATGACATCACCAAGAGCATCATCATCTTCAGCGATACTGTTTTCTACATCCGCCTCTTCTTCACCTTCCTCCATCGCGAAGTCACAGTATTGAGCAAAAACATCGTCAGGGTCCGCTTGTTCTTCTTCACCTTCTTCCATCATACGGTCTCTCTGTGCTTGGTCCAACAAATGTAGTTTGGTATGAAACCCGACTTGAACAAGTGCAAGTGAATACTTCTTGAGCTACAAAATTCTTTCAAATTCATACACATGGCACATGGGCAGCACATAAAATCATCCCGCTTGTTTTCCTCTGCCACTCTGCAGAATTCTCGCACGCCCTCAATGAACTCGTTGGAGCGGCGATCGGCATTGTACATCCAATGGCGTGTCATTATCTGCATTATATGGCATCATATAATTAAAAGCCTAGCATGAGAAAAGAGCGCGGCACAACTTTGTCTAATTGAGTTTAAAATTTTATAAGTGGTTCATCATTTCATAAAATTAATTTGTGGACGTTAATAAAAAGATAGCAAAATCATAAAATTTGTATTTTTCTATTAAAAGGTGTAATTTTATCTCTAAATAAAATTAATTTGAAGAATTTTTAAAGTTAAAATTAATTTGTTTCAAAATTACAAAGAATCAACATTATTTAATATTTTAAAATGAGAACATGAACAAATTAATGTAAAAAGTATTCTAAAAAGTCTATAATAGAACTAAACATTATATGTGTATACTACTTTCTAGGTGCTATAATTAGCATCATTCATAAAAATTCAAACATGAAAAGTGATTGGAGCTAGCAATATGAAATAAAATAGCCATATACAACATGGATTTACATATGGTGCTGCTAAAACATAGGAGGATGAAGTTAGCAACCTTTCAAACAAATCGACGGGGCGTAGAAGCGTTTGAAGTGGATTGATCGCCGGAGATGAGACAAGCAAGAACAATGGAAGAACAAGCAATAAGAACATGAATAAGGAAGCTCGGGCTCGGGCAGGGAGGAAGAAGAGGGAGGTTCAATTTATAGGGGGAGGTTTTAATCCCGGTTAGTAACATCAACCGGGACTAAAGCCAGTCATATAGTCTCGGTCGGTGCCACGGACCGGGACAAAAGCTGTAGTCCCGGTCGGTGGCACCAACCGGGACTAAAGGCAGGGCTTTAGTCCCGGTTGGTGTTACCAACCGAGACTAAAGGTCCCTCCCGACAGCGCCTGACAACAGAGCCGTTGGCGAGGGACCTTTAGTCCCGGTTGGTAACACCAACCGGGACTAAAGCCCTATTTAGTCCCGGGCGCCGAAATCGCCGAGACTAAAGGCATTTTGGGCGATCGACGAAAGGTCAGTTGTGTAGTAGTGTACAAACTAAGCTATAGCATGTTTAATTATTATAAGTTAATTTTACTTTGCCTTAAGAATAAAGTATTATTATTATGAGTTACTATTTAGCATAAGATATTCATCCCAAAATATGTTATATAAGAAGTGCAGTTTTTGGTTCAAGTAACACGTGGTTTTGCCAAACCAAAGACAGTGTGAAGGACAAACCCAGAATCAAAGTTAATCATATAAGTTTAAGATGTTGGTACACATTATGTAAGTTTTAAGTTTTAAGTTTTAATTGTTGATCACATACCACCATAGGCCTATCTTAAGTTGCCGGCGTAAAGTTTAATGGTAGCCTACCATATGGGATAAGATTGAGATCTCAAAATTGTGATTTTGGAAGTACAGATAATTCTTTGTATGTTCACAAAAGCATAAGTGAAAACAAACTGCACAATAGGACCATAAAGAGGCCATCCTAAGACTAAGCGTGAACTATTCTGAGAAATGGATGGTGCACTATAGTGATTGGGCTCATCAGTGCTTATTAATTAACTGTGGCAATCATTTCATCTTAGTGTATTATTTTATTGAAGAATTAAGATACATAGTGTTATCTCCCCATACGTTCTCTCTAAAATGTATAAGTAATTGTTCTATTTAATGTAGAGTGGTGATGCTTGATTTAATGGTACTTATAACTGGCCGTTATGAATTTTCATCTTAGTATACTGTTCTATTGAGAATGGGACTAATAATAAAATTTCTAAGTCATTCCATCAAGGTGGGAATGTTGGAATGATCTCGGCTTAGTCAATGACAAACTAAGTCATTAAGGGCTTAAAGTCCCGCTAATAGTCCATGACCGATGGACTTAACAGACCCAACGGTCACTGGCCTTGTCCTAGGGTGCCCAAGCTATAAGAAGAGGGGTCACAGTGTCTAATTAACGATGCGAAGGAGATCAACACTATGCCTGCATACGCAGGCATGGGGACTGCAGCAGCTCTCTAGGCATCTTCGTATAAAGGTACGATGTAAGAAATCCTAATCCCCAAGTGCTAGGTGTTGTAATGGATTGAGCTAGGCGAGCTCAGATCCTGTCTAAGGCTAATACTCTCTCTGATCCAAATTATAAGTTGCTTTCACTTTTTTGATACACTTATTTTGCTATGTATTTAGACATATATTACATCTAGATGCATAATAAAATGGATGTACCAAAAAAAAGTCAAAGCGACTTATAATTTGGAACGAGTATTTTCTAACACATAGTTCATGTGTAGACTACTAGACCTTGTTATATACGTATTAGCTTCTTTTGTTCAAAAGGGAACTGGTGATTATTGTGCCACCAGTACTTGAGCAGGCTCATTTGTGCTGCAGAGGCATTGATTACCAACCAGAAAATTCGGCGCCAAAAGTTAGAAGAAGGATCACGTCAGTAACCACTCCACGTACCCACAGATCGATCGACATGCATGCAGTGCAGAGACCTTCTATATATACCAAGCACTGACTCCTAGCTCTTCACCCATCTTCTACCATTTCATACGTAACGGGTAGCTAGCTCACGTGCTGGACGTGTTTCGCAAGCATGGAGGCTGCACCACGCAGACTCCTCCTCGGCGCTTGCGTGGTGGCCGTGCTGATGGCGATCGCCGTCGCAAATGCTGGGTCCGGCGAGGCGGCGTCGGTCATCGGCCTAGCCAAGTGCGCGGACTGCACGAGGAAGAACGTGAATGCTGAGGCGGCTTTCAATGGTAAAAAGTTATATAGAGTAATTAATTGCGCTACTTTTATTTTTATGATCCCTCCGGGCCGTATTTTCATGTCTTTTTGGCGCCTACATCCATCTCAGGTCTTAAGGTGGCGATCAAATGCAAGAACAGCAACGGTGACTACGAGAGCAAGGCTGTCGGCGAGCTCCAAAGCTCCGGCGCCTTCAGCGTCCCTGTCTCCGCCAACCTTGCCGACTGCGTCGCGCAACTCCACAGTGCAGCAGACACGCCATGCCCGGGGCAGGAGCCGTCGAGGATCACGCCGCTGTCCGATGGCACCTTCGTTGCCGTCCCCGGGAAGACGCAACAAGCGTCGTCTGCGGTGTGTGCGTCGGTGACAATCTGCGGCCCGATCATGAAATATTTCCACGAGCACTACCACAAGAAGGAAGAGAAGCCGGAGCCGTCAAAGCCCGAACCAGAGCCTAAGCCACAGCCAGAACACCAGCCCCCAACGCCGACGTACGGGTCGCCATCGCCAACGACTCCAATCTACCATCCTCCTGCAATGCACATGCACTTGACCGATCACTTCCACAAAGACCACGAGCTCGAGCACTTCTTCGACCACTTCCGCAAGAAGCCTGTTGTACCACCGAAGCCTGAGCCACAGCCGAAACCACAGCCAGACCACAAGCCTCCTGCTACACCGACCTACGGGTCAGCAACGCCCACAAACGGGTCCCCAACTCCTGTGAGCAACCATGCTCCGCACATGTTCGATCACTTCTACAAGGGTCACCATCACCACCACTTCTTCGACTACTTCCACAAGAAGCCTGTGCCACCAGAGCCTAAGCCAGAGCCCAAGCCACAACCAAAGTACAACCCTCCCGTGCCAACGTTTGGCTCGCCTCCTCCACTCTACCACCCTCCAGCCAAGCATTGAGTTCGTTTTGTTGCCTTGAAATGGTGCGTACTTGATAATCTTGCATGATATTGCACTACTATGTATTAGTTTCTGAAGAATAATGGTTGTGATACAAGTGTGAGAGACTCTTTTTCTTTTTCCCAAGACACAAGTGTGGGACCAGAGTCATGCATGGTTATCCATATCTTTCAGCTGCAAATGTGTGTTTTAATTTACTGTGAACTATGAGACATGGGGAAATGTAATATTATCTGAATGAGTGGAAGTTATGCCAAGATGTGTGCTTTATTACTGTATTAATTTTCACGTACGTCTTGTTAGGATTGATCTCTGCTTTCTCAAGAATTGACTGAGTCTAGGAGCCTAACAACCCAAGTAACAGGGTAAGGGTACTCCCATCTCAAGGGTGGGTGATGTGAATTAGTCCGAATCCCTAGTACCTACCGATCAAGGTTAACTCGGTGTGATTCTGTCATTCTGAAGACCTGAGCCATCCGCCGGCCACCGTCCCATGTTGGCGACCATCACCTCAACACCGAACCACACGTCCACACCATGGGCATCTTTGTCACACCCAAAATTTCCTATGTCGGGTTATGCATGAAAAACACTAAATAAAATAAATGATTTCAATATTTGAATAAATTTATTAGATAAGTTAAGTTACTGTTAATTTAAATATAGAAAATTATGGTTTTAAACTTTTTTATATTAATTTGATAATATGGTGTTTGTGTGATGCTTGTCTTTGGTGTTGGTGAGTGCTATTATTTTTTTAAAATACCGATAGGACAACATTTCTTTCGCTCTAGAGAAATTTTCCAACCTTTTCTAGAATTAAATTCCTTTTTCTTTGAGCTTTATCTTTTTCTCCGATCATCTCAATAATCTATTCATGAGCTAAAAATTATTTAGTTGAGTTCCTTATCCTTCCAAGAGTCTCTAGGATTTTTTCCGTGATTTTTCTGAGCTCTGGACTATTTTTCATGGCCAAAAAAGTAATTTTAGATTTTCTAGAATTATTTTTATTCGCGGAATTAAAATAATTCCAAAATTAAGAAATTCTGAAAAGTTTCCAAACCCTAGACCTATATATATGGCGGCGTAGCCCTCGATGCGCTGGTTACAGAAGTACAACCCTTATCGCGAGCCGCCGCTCGTAGCTCTCTCCATCCCTCGCCGAAGTTCGTCATATACAGCTTGCGTTCCGGCGAACTTCCGACAAAGGTTCGGCGAGCTTTTCCGGGCACATTTCTCATCTCCGGTGAATTCCGCTTCCACTCTGAGGTTTGTCTCGTCCTCTTCACTGGCACATCTTTTTTTTCGCGAATCCATCGTCCGTTCGTCGTTTCCCTAACCTTCTTCTTCTTTTCCGGCGATGAGCTTCCATAGATGGCCGCGGTTCATCTTCTCCAGCGCCACCCCAGCCACCTCCCGCGTCTCGGCCCCGTCCCCACGCGGCTCCCTGGGCCCGCGGTCCTGCACCACCTCATCTCGCGCCCCTGCGTCACGCGCGTGCACCTGCTCGCGAATCGAGCAAAGCCGCCGCCGGCCGTTCAGGCCCGTGCGGGCGTTCACTACTACAGCCAGGGTTTTTAAGGGCGGGTCTCAGGGGTTTTTAAGGGTGGGTAGCCCAACCCCTCTTACCAGGGGGCTTTTAAAAATCAGCCCACTGTAAGGGCGGTTGGATCACGAACCCCTCTTACAACATTTGTAAGAGGGGTTCGTGATCCAACCGCCCTTACAAATGGCATTTGTAAGGGGGGTTGATGATTCAACCGCCCCTACAGTGGGTTTTTCAGGAAAAAAAATATAATTTAAATTCAAATCTGACCACATGATATAATATATAATTCAAATTCAATTTCAAATCTAACCACAAGAGCCATTATATAGTCATAATTCACAAGTACCATCACAAGTAGCCATAATCCGTACGAACCACAATTACATGCCATAATTCAAAGTCCTTTAGTCCATACAAACCACAATTACATGTCATAATTCAAAGTCTTTTAGTCCATACAAACCATAAGTACCATCACAAGTCCATTATAAAGCCATAATTTAAAAGTTCAAAGAGTTCAAGAAGCCCATACCATTCAGTGGCCTAGTTGAAGTCTGTGAGTCTCACGAAGGTGTTGGAAGACAATATTACTACCTAAGTCAAAATCTAGGTGATGGTAGTCGCCTCTGTAATCGACAATCTGGTCAATGATGAAGCCGCAAAGGTCGCCGACGAGCTCTAAGAGTTGGTCATCCTTGTATGGACTCCTTATCTTGTTTTGTTTCTTCTTTCCACTACAACAGAACAAGTTTAGGTCTAGTATTTCATAACAAGAAGCTAAGATTCCATACTAGGGTCAAAGAGGTTCAAATTTACCAGCTTGGGGTGTCTCCTATAGGCAAGACTGTTACTCATCACAGAACACACGTAATATCCACAATGTAGACTATTAGGCCTCTGCTTGGGACCCTGTATATTTCGTATATTAAAATGTTAAGTAATGTTATTGACAAACCACGTAATGGAGTGTACCAATATAAGTTACACTTACCGCCAATAGAGTTTTGATTTGCAATTCGTCCTTAAATTGTGGATCATGCACTCCTTTATGTTCGTTGACATAGTGCCTGAATGCCCTGTTCGAAGGATTTTAGCAAATGCAACTTGTTAGTATCCAAAAGGCGAAGTTTACAAGTATATATGCAAACATATAAGTTAATGAGGATTGTCGATATTTATACGTCTTGAGAATCGCTGTGAAGTCCATGTATGTCTGAGGCTCAAAATCTGCTGAATCAAAGACATATGCCATGTTGTTCCCGAGATCGACGCCAAAAAGAATCCAGTGATTGCTGCACGAATTTAATCAAAGAAGAAACAGATAATCCCTCTTGCATCGAACTAAATATATCAAACAAAACTGTATTTAGGTATAGAGTCGAGCTTACCGGAAGTAGTATGGTGCCCATATGGTTTTGTTATGCTCGAGATTCTTAAAAAATCGGGCAATCTGTGCCGCAACCTTGATGGCCGCTCTATATATCTTATCCTTCCGAATGACCTCTTTCTCCTTAACGGTCTTCCCATCTTTTAGTTCCTCGTGATTCCGAGGCCAGTACTCGGGGTAATTAAATTTTGCTGATGATATATAATAAGGGTCTATATACCCGACACTTAGACTTGGCGTCTTCTTGACATTATGTGCTTGCATTCTACAAATCACGATGTGGGTTAGTTATCAATAAATCCAAACATTACATTGATATCATATCGAGAGGGCAAGGACTTACAGGCACCACACGCGAACTAGATTAAGTTCCATGGATCCGAGGTGAAAGCATGTCTGGATGTCATCGAAGTCAAATAATAGTGCCCCAGGTGGGCCTCCAAATGTGCCTTTAGGCCAGCATGCTTTTATCTCGTTTAGTCTCGTCGCCTGGGCACGCAAGTACCAATCATGGAACCTTCTCATTCCAAGTGGCATGAGCGACATCATTCGGTTTGGTAGGAAGGGCTTGCCTCTTTTATATTCCTTTGGGCAATCCTCTGTCCAATTGATGTCCTCAACATTTGGATACTTCTTAAACGATTGGTGGAGTTTGCTAGTGTCAGGCGGCTCATTAGCACATGCGTAGAGATCTTTAACTTGGTTCTCAGGCTTGAACTTGTCACGAGAATACCACTTGTCAATCATCGGGACGTTTGGCATACCAATAAAAGCTGGCCTTATATGGTAGGGATGCTTCGCTCGGACTTCCCATTCAGCCGCGCCCTCATCTTCTTTTTTGGAAGGCAGTCCTCGTTTACGTATCGGCTGCACCTGTTGAGGAGGCTCTGGCATGTCACGAGCCACTTGCTCGGTACGAGTAGTTGGAGAACGTTGTGGCACCTCATCATGCCCTTGCTCGGTATGACGAGCTGGAGAAGCATGTGGCTTGTCAGTCATGAGCTTGCTAGGAGTTGGGGAAGAATGTGGCACCTCATCATGCTCTTGCTCGGTATGACGAGCTGGAGAAGTATGTGGCATGCTAGGAGTCGGGGAAGAATGTGGCGTATGAGGCATGTGGTCGTCAAGAGCCGGTGAATATACCCCCCCGTCCTCAACAACTCGCTCCAGATGCACGTCGCTCGGAGTTGGCGAAGAAACATTCAATATAATGTCCTTTTTGTGCCAGAGGATGAACTGTTTCATGACTTCTCCAAGATGAACAAGGCCCTCTTGAGTTGGGTGATCTATCTTATGCCTCATGTACTCGGGCTTCACGGTATGCACCTCGACCCTAGTGTAGTCCTGTGGGAGTTCACGATGATGGCAAAGGCCGAATGGAGGATGTGCCACACCCGTTGCCACCTCAAGCATCGTGTCCCCCATGCCCATTGGAACCAATAGGGTGCAACTAGTTGGCTCCTGTATGCGATCGACGGCGGTTGTGGTTGCATTGGAACCTTGGCTGCTGGGAACATCCGGAGGGCTGCTAATTACAGCCAGCTCTCCCAGCGGTGCCATTTGTGTCCACGGCTCCAAAGACAGACCTTGCTCTGAAAGCACCTTCTCAACTATAGCCTTCACGTGGACCTCAAGGTCGGCTTTTCGGCATCTGTCATGTTTCTTGTACATGTTGTCCTCTTTGAATCCTTTCTTCCAGGTTGTCAACTTCCCTAGCCCCCTGGTGCGGCCTGGGTGCTCAGGGTTTCCCAAGCCAAAGCTCAGCTCGTCCCTCTCTCTAGAAGGAATGAATGTGCCGTTCTCCGTGTCTTCAACATATTTTAGTATCTGTGATACTGCCTGTTCGGTCTCTGGCTCAGCAAACTTGAGGTCGGAGGAATCCACACTCCTTGCATATATCCATTGCTTCAAACGTGGCCTCAAATTCTTCACTTTCTTTTTCTTTGGATCATCAGAAGCTTCAGCCAACTCATCCATCTTCCTAAACACGTCTTGCTTGCCCTGGTAGCCACAGGGGGCCTAGGCGAGGGTGGTGTTTGTTCTTCTTTGCCTGCTCTCTATTACGTTGACTGATGGCCACTGCTTCAGGTGAAGTCTTCTCAGCCACGAGCTGCGCCCATTGATTATGAGTTATGTTGCCAAACTCGTGGAATGGAGTTAACCCCCTCTGGATAAACCTCCTGTTTAGATCCGGCCTCCAACGTTGGAAGGCATGGCCCATTATCTTGTAAGCATGTTTTCTTACGAGTTCATGCTTTCCCTCTGGCAACCTGAAATTGACCTCAACCATTTATCCCATATCTTGTTCTTGTCTTCCAAAGGTACGCCTTGTTTGCCAGTCCAGAAACGGATTGTTGGGTTCAGTTGATCTCTTACTTTTGCCCCGATCGCATTACGCCATCGGCTGATGTACTCTCGTGGCTCTAGGATTTGCCCTTCTTCCCCGACTCTCGTTATCACATAACATGTATCCTTATCTGGATATTGGTTTGCCATTCTCTTCCCACGTCCCCTCTTTGGTTGGGTAGTCGAGGTCGTGGTTGTGCCTTGAGGCTGTGGAGCAGAGGCTACAATGTTAGTCTCTGTGGCTGTTGCCTCTTCCCTCCTTTCCTGTCCAGCTTGTTCGCCATAACGTGCCGGACGCCGACGTCGTCTTTTCGAAGGTCTAATAGGGACCTACATATATGACAGGTCAAAAGCGTTAGCAGAGGTAATAGAGCCAAAGCCTTAGACAATTTCACAGGCTACAAAGGCTCCATCCATACCTCATCATCTGGGTTGAAATCCAGGTCCAACGTATCCTCCGTTGGCTTCCGTCTAGGTGGTTGTGGGTGAGGATCCTCGGGGCTTTCATATCCACCGGATGAGTCCTCATCATCATCATCTTCTTCTTCGCCTTCATCAGCCTCTCCTCTTCCCTCTGCTCTTTCTTGCTCCTCGTCACACTGGTCTTGAGTAAGAATCAGATCTACATCATTTTCTAACTCGCCGTCGAACTGCTCCTGAGTAAGCTGGTCCTCTAGCTCTTGCCTTTCATGGGTTGGCTGATCAGAATTTCTGGGGCCTCGGGCTGCACTGTCTGCTTTCCTCGACATTTTGTGCTTTGTTCTAACAGATGGAAGAAATCAAAAGGGTTGTAGTTGCAATTGTAGTTGTAGTTGTAGTAGTAGTACTAGTAGTACTAGTAGTAGTAGTAGTAGTAGTAGTAGTAGTAGTAGTAGTAGTAGTAGTAGTAGTAGTAGTAGTAGTAGGTAGAAGTAGTACTAGTAGTAGTAGTAGAACTAGTCTATATCCAATATATCTAAAAAAATAGGTAGTAGAAGTAGTAGAGGCCTCAGAAACATGTCAATCATCATTTGATCATGAACTTAGAGCATAAAGGCATCATAGCAGAGAAGAGAGGAGAAGATAATGTAAGAGCAGCTGGTAATGATGCCAAGTTCCTCACAAGTTATGGATCATCAGCTCATATTTCCATAAAATGAATGGACTTTGACAATTTCATCATCGGCAAAAAAAAACGGACAGGAGAGGAGAGGGGAGAGTTGGCACAAAAAAAGCAACAGCTGCTTACCAATCATACATAGAGGTGTCAAAAAAAGCGGCTGCTACTTCCCAAACATAGAGGATAGAAAGGTGGCAAAAACAGCAACAGTTTAGGCATCATTTGATCATGAACTTGGAGCATAACAATATATCCCAAAAAACCCAAGTAGTAGTAGTGGCCTCAGAAACATGTCTAGCATCATTTGATCATGAACTTGGAGCATCAAGGCATCAAAACAGATAACAGAAGAGAAGGGACTGTAGGATTGGCCGGTAATGATACCAAGTTCCTCACAAGTTATGGATCATCAGCTCTTATTCTAAAATAATGTATGGAATTGGACAATTTCATCATCGACAAAACAAAGGAGAGAGTAGAGGGGAGAGTTGGCAATAAAAAGCAGCCACTGCTGCAAACATAGTAGTAGGAGAGAAGAGGAGAGGAGAGTAGTAGTAGTACAGTACATTACTACATTCAGGTTTCAGCACATAACTACGGATATGCAATGTCAATGACTGCCAATCAAAAAAATGGTGCATGAGAGAGCTGCAAGATAGCAAATTATTTATATATTTAAAGAAACGTGGTTCAGTCATGCATGTTTAAAAAAACCTAGCTATCATAGTCATACAGTCAGTCAGTCACATTGAAATTCAAATCTTAGAATCATGCATTCCAGAAGTAATCACTGCCATTGTATAAAATATTGCCAGTAACAAGTTTCATTCCAGTTTTCAATATCCAATGATTGACTGCTAATGGAATTAGCTGATGGAATTATAAATTTATGATTCAATCAAATAGTTAATGATTGACTGCTAATAAAGATGCAGGTCAATACCCAATGGTGTTTTTTTGGGACAACTAACTAGTTATTGTCAAATGTCATTCTAGTTCATTTGATCAAGTTTCTGGGCCGGTCAACCCAATGACTGAAATTAGGGCCGGTCAACCCAATGACAGGTCAAAGCCCACAGACGCTGGACAACTACTCTAAAGTGCGTGTACTCTAGATGCACTAATCATAGTAAAATGAAACTAAAACCAGAACCATGGACCAAAATATGACCAGATTCACTAAGCACACATCACCTATAATCAACATCAACCTAGAAACGGGTAGGACAATGGACAAACCCATATTACCAACAAATCAACAGCTCTTAGTTGCAGAACACTCTCCATTCCAGCTTCTCTACACGCACACTACTCCTAAATCAATGTTAACCCCTTGAATCCAAAGTAATTGCCGAACCATTAGAAGTCAGAACAAAACAAAGCACTAATCTAACCCACCATATAATAATATGAACAATTGAACATCCAATTGGAGATCAGGGGATAAAGCTCTAGTAGCAGTGACTGGCTGATTGTCAAAGCTGCAAGCTGCAGGAGATTCCCCATTCCAGCTTCACTACAAACACACTACTACTCAAGTAGCATCAACCGCTAATCTGAAGTAATAGATGAAGCATTTCAAGCGCGAACAGAAGAAAGCACTGGAACCAGTAACCTATCATCAATTAATCAACATCCAACTAGAAATGGGTAGGCTAAAGCCCCTATTAGCAGTTATCACCATAGTTCGAAGCTGCAGGAGATTCCCCATTCCAGCTTCACTACAAACACACTGCTACTCAAGTAACATCAATTGCTAATCTGAAGTAATAGATGAAGCATTTCAAGCCCAAACAGAACACTGGAACATGTAACCTATCATAAAGAAATCAACATCCAACTAGAAATGGGTAGGCTACAGCCCCTATTAGCAGTGATTGCCATAGCTCCCAGCGCTGCAGGAGATACCCCATTCCAGCCTCACTAGAAGAGCACAACTACTCAGCAAAATCAACCGCCTCAATCTGAATTAATAGCTTGGGTACGAACACTAAGCTCAAGCATTTCAGTCTAAACAAAAGCACTGTAATTCCTAGCCTATCAAAAAATGGCCAATATCGAATTTGGAAACTGTTGGGCTAAACCCTAGCACCCCCAACTGCAGGAGCCCCAAACCGCAAACCAAGCATTTCAAGCCTTATTATGGTGGTGTGGGCAACCAAGCACGCCCCTAATCCTCATAGGAGGATGCAAACTAGAGTACATCATTAGCATTTCGAGATTGAAGGAGGTATTTTCTTGGATGCTCAAGATTACATAGATGAACAAAGGACTGTAATAGAGGAACAATCATAGGATTTTGTGGTAATAGGGGCCGGGATACACGCTAGTGGCGAGCATGGAGAGGAAGAACCCGTCATACCTGCACGAGGCGCGCACGAGGAGCTGCGGGCGACGGCGGGCGGCAGCGGGAAGCCTGGCGGACGAGGCGGCCCTTCTGGTCCTCCGAAGGAGAGCGGAGGAACCAAGGAGGAGAGCGACGACCCTTCAGGAAGGATGCGACGGCCCTTCTGGAGCGAGGCGGACGGCCGGGAATGGGAAGGAAACCCTAGCCGCCTGGTGCCGAAGACGGAGGTCAGAGAAAGATGGGGCGGCAGGGTCGGGGAGGGTGAGGGAGGGGGAAGGATGCGGCGGCGGAGGTCTGAGGGAGGGGAGGCGGCGACGTACGGCGCCGTGGACTCATTTGGGCAGCCTGCCGGCATCACCCGGCACCATTTCGCCCAGGACTTAGCCGCTGGTGAGGGAGACCGGCATCATTTCGCATATATACATAGGGGATTTGTAAGGGCGGGTGCAGATGGAACCGCCCCTGTAGTTTCATTTGTAGGGGCGGTTCCTAATTAACCAGCCCCTAAAAATAGTTTTTTTAAAAAAATAGTAAATCAAAATCTATTTCTAAAAATAGATTTATATAAGTTTAAAATCCTACAAAAAAATATAAAAAGTTTTCATTATCTTACAAATTTTTACGTAATCATTTGAAATTTCATTTGCACCAAAATATTTTACGTAATGAGATGAACAAAATAAGACCCCACTTACATATATTTTTAAAAAACTTATTTTAGTAGCAATTTATGTGTATAAATATGCTAGGAGACTTATTAATACATAAATTGCTATAAAAAAATTCTTGAGTTTACTAAACTTATTTTAGTAGCAAAACTTATTTTAGTAGCAATTTAGTAGCAAAATATTTTAAAACATGTGACTTGAGTTTACTAAAACTTTTCCAAATGTCATATAGATTACTTTTTCATTTGACAAAGTGTTAGAAAAGTGTAGTTCTAAATTGACTAGTGTTAACTAACACATAAATAAATGTAGTCTCTCACACAGCACCGAAATATAGTCTCACACACATACATAAATATAGTCTCACACACATACACAAATGTAGTCTCAACACACTCTTACACAAATATAGTCTCACAAACTTATACAAACTAGCTAGGCCCCGCCGCAACAACTTTCCCCTTTCCACCTTTTCGTTCCCATGGCAATATGTCTTTGGGTAGGTTCTTTTCCACAGCACTGATCTTCGTACTAAAGTCTATGAATAGTGGCATCTCTTTGTAGTCATTGTAAGATTCCTCATCATCCACGCCATCAACTCCGATAATGTGTTGTTTTCCGGAGATAGCCACATGCATTGTCTTCTTCTTCGGGGGGCGGTTACTTAGCGGGTCAGCCATGTAGAAAACTTGTGCGACACGAGAAGCGAGCACCCAAGGGTCATCTGGGTAACCTACATTGTGGAGGTCCATGACTGTCAACCCGATCTCATTGACATGATATTGCTTGATCCAGCGGCATCGAAACAGTGCCACCTTTAGATCAGTTCCATAGTCAAGCTCCCATATATCTTCAATTATGCCAAAGTACGGGACCTTACGCCCATGTTCGTCTTTCGCCTCATATCGAACGCCACTATTTTGGTTCACACTTTTACAATCCTTTGTGTGGGTATAGAATGTGTACCCATTGATTTCGTAAGCATTCCAAGACGTCAGTTGTCTTGATGGCCCCGCCGCCATACGACTAACGGCAATAGAATCATCACTTTCTCCAGGCGGTATGTTCTGATCCCTCAACCATTCAGTGAGGCGTCGCCTATGCTGTTTCATGACCCAGTCATTTGAACGACCGTTCCTCTCCTCCATAATGATAGATAAGTGTTCGTCAACATACGGTTGCAATAGTTTTGTGCTCTGCAAGACACAGCAATGCGCCCGACTAGTTTCTTCGTATTCCCTATCGATGAACATTTTTCTACCACTTGTGCCCTTCCCGGCCAGCCTACCCTTGTAACGAGAATCTGGATTGCCAATCCCTCTCTGTACTTTCAGGTACTCTTGACAACACTCGATGACTTCTTCGGTACTGTAACCCTCAATCATGGATCCCTCTGGGTATGCTCGATTATGCACGTATCGGCTTAGGACCGACATGAACCGCTCATAGGACCACATTTCATGCAAGTAGCAAGGGCCCAACACCTCTATCTGATGAACTATGTGAATCATGAGATGTTCCATTATATCAAAAAAAAGCAGGCAGTAGACACATCTCAAGTTGGTTCTGGGTCTCCACTACGAAATCATGTAGGTCTCTCAGCTCTTCCCTAAGAAACTTCTTCTGTGAGATCTTTGAAAAGAAGTAGCACATGCAGATGATAGCCATCTTCAGGAACTCTGGCTTTATAACCCTAATGACAATTGGTAGGTACACTGTCAGCATCATATGACAATCGTGAGCCTTGCAGTAGTGAAATGATAGATCCTTCATCGACACTAGCTTCTTTGGGTTCGCCGAAAACCCAGTCGGGACTTTGATCCCCCTCACGGATGTGAGTAAAGCTCTCCTCTCTTCTATGTCTAGGTTGTAGCTAGCTGGGGGCAGAGTGTACTTTCCATTTTCTTGAAGTATCGGGTGAAGCTCTGGCATCACGTGTAGCTGCTCCATGCCCCTCCGTGCTTTCAGACCATCCTTTGACTTGGCTGTGTCCATCAAGGTACCAATGAGACTCTCGAAGACATTCTTCTGCACGTGCATAGCATCAATGGCATGGGGGACCGCCAATTCTGGCCAATAAGGCAGATATCGAAAGAAGATCGATTGTTTCTTAAAAGGTACGCCTTCGATAGGAGGTGTGCTTCTATCTCTGATCGTTCCATCTGGATTCTTCTTTCCATAGACGATCTGTATAGTTTTCACCATTTTGAACAAATATTGTCCATTATGTCGTCTCTCTAGAGGGGGTTCATCCTCCGGGATGTCGCCATAGTATCTTAAGTACAATTTGCTGCGGTACTTGTGATCCATCTTTAAGAAGCGACGGTTCCTTAGGTAAACAACCTTCTTAGATCCATCTAGGTACACCCATTTAGTATCATCCAAACAAACTAAGCATCCCATCTTGCCTTTGATCTGTCCAGACATGGCAAACAACGCGGGGTGATCGTTGATAGTCACAAATATTATTGCCCTTAATGTGAAGTCCTCCTGTCGGAACGCATCGTACATTGGCTCCCCAACCCTCCATAGTCTCTCTAATTCTTCCATCACAGGCTCGAGGAACACGTCTATATCAATGCCTGGTTGTTTAGTGCCAGAAATAAGAATGGTGAGGAAAAGTTACTTTCTCTTCTGACTCAACCATGTCGGGATGTTGTACATGGTCAGGATCACTGGCCAAGTGCTGTGGTCGGTCATCCTCTCATTGAAGGGATTCATTCCATCGGTGCTCAAGGCGAACCGTACATTCCTTGGGTCTGAGCTGAATAGTTTATTGTTATCATCAAAGTCTTGCCACTGACTACCATCGGCCGGGTGTGCGATCACATCATCATCGACCTTGCGCTCATCATCCCACCATGTCATGAGCGCAGCTTCCTTAGGATTCATGAAGATACGCCTCAAGCGGTCGATCACTGGCAGGTACCACAAGACCAAGGCAAAAACTTTTCTCTTCTTTGCATCATTGCCTAATGGAGTATCATCTGGGGGTTGAGATTCTTGTACCGCCTTTTTTGCACCCTTCTTATTTCTCTTGCTCCCCGTGGAGGCTTCTTCGCCACTATAAAGGTCGTTGTCCTTGTACCGGCTAGCCCCACACTGAGGACATCTGTTCAAATCTTTGAACGTTTTGCCACGAAAAAGGATACAGTGGTTGGGGCATGCATCTATTTTTTCAACACCCATTGTCAATGGACTTATAACCTTCTTCGCATAGTATGTGTTGGCGGGAACTAAGTTTGGCTGTGGCAGCACCAATGATAGGAGATGCAATAGATCATTGAAACTACAGTCAGACCAGCCGTACTTAGCCTTCAGGATGAATAGCTCAAGCACAAAACGGAGCAGTGTCCATTGTGTCGAACAACCCTTCTCAACACCATACACAGTCTCCTTCGACGCTGTTTTTACCCTCTCTAGATTTTCTAGACCTTTCTTCTGTAGCAATATTTCTGGTCCAAGTGCCCGAATCATGTCCTCTAAATTGTCACCATTGTCTTCATCCCCCTCACGTGCTCCGCCATCAGCGGTGGCACCACCAGCATCATTAGCACCTTGTTCGTTGCCAAAGTGACCACCTTGTTCATTGCCACAGTCATAAAACATTTCTTCATCATCCTCGAGTGTGTATTGGTGCAGATACCTTAGGGTGGTGGCATCTTCTTGTCGATCAATAATGTTGCCGTCATCAACAACCGTTGTTTCACCATGATGAATCCACACGGTGTAGCCCGGAATAAACCCTCCCATAATCAGATGTTCTTTGATGGTATCCACATCTCTAAATGCCATAAGGTTCTTGCAATCTTTGCAGGGACAAATAATTGTATCCTTATTATATTTCAACGTTGATGCATGCTTCTTTGCGGCTTCAATAAATTTGTCCACCTCTTCACGGAAACCTTCATCGATCCTTGACAAACCATACATCCAAGAGTTCCTGTACTCCATCTTTTAAAACAAAACAAAAAAACACAGGAAACAAATCATACTAAACATACACGAAACTAGGGTGTAATCTCCCCTAAAATCAAGCAAGAGCGACTAAATAGAGGGTGTCAGCTCATTTCTCTAACTAATGTACACTAATAGCATCAAAACTAGGGTCTAATTAGCTCTACTATATACAAAGCTCAAGCATCATGGAAGAAAGAGAGAAAGCAAAACTTTAATTTACTCACTAACAAACCACTAATAAAGAGTGAGCTCATTTTTCTAACTAATAGTTGTTAGTAACAATTATTTTTGATAATTATTAGCAACAATTATTTTTGATAATTATTAGCAACAATTATTTTTGATAATTATTAGCAACAATTTTTTATAATTATTAGCAACCATTATTAGCAACTTTTTTTGACAATTATTAGCAACAATATATACAAAATGGTTAAAATATAACATTTTATAAACAACAATTACCAACGATTATTATTTTACCAACATCCTTTCATGCCAACCCTATTCTAACTTCATGAAATATAAATTACAAAATAAAAAAGGAAACCCTAGATCTAAAACAAGGGTGCAAGCTCAAATCTCTAATTAGAGTGCAAATCTCCACTAAAATCAAGCAAGATCGACTAATTGAGGGTGCAAGCTCAAATCTCTAACTAATCTACACTAATACCTTCAATACTAAGCTCTAATTTGCTCCACACAAAGCTCAAGCACCATGGAAGAGAGAGAAAATAAAACTCTAATTTTCTCACTAACCAACCATTAAAACTTGCATTAAAGGGTTGGAATAGTATTTTCTTACCTTCTACAAGCTCCCCACCAAAGGAATTGAGCTCAAAACCTCCCCCTTAGTAGAGCAATTTTTTGGAAGGAGCCCAAGGCCTCCCAACCTTTTTTTGAGTGGAAGAGTGAATGGCTCGAGGAGGAAGAAGATGGGGGCAGCCACTTATTCCTACAGACCACTGTAGGGGCGGTTCAATCACGAACCCCCGCTACAAATACCCACAGTAAGGGGGTTGGTGATCCAACCGCCCTTACAAATAGCAGCCATTTGTAAGGGCGGTTGGATCACCAACCCTCTTATTGTGGCATTTATAAGGGCGGTTCAGAACTCTTTGTATAGCCAGCCTACTGTAAGGGGGTTGGATCGTCAACCCCCTTACAGTGAAATAGCTGTGGCTCTTACAAACCGTTTTTGTAGTAGTGGTTCCTGCCTTTGCTGCCTTGGCGCAACTGACCCTGAACCCGCGCCTCCATGGTCCAGACGTGCCACGCCGTGCCTCTGGCTGCCCTGCCAGCCAAGCTCCAAGCCGAGACCCCACGAGCTCAGTAGTAGCCTCCGATGTACGTACAGCCGAACCAAGGTAGAAGACGAGGTAATTACGATTCTACCATCGATACTTTAAATGTTCGTCGTTTCTTCGTTTTAGCTCCAATTCGAGTCATTCAAGTTGCGTTAGATTCGTGTCGCCACGCTCTACATAGTAATGCTAATGTTTGTCATGCCTTATAATTATGAATTTATCAATTTAAAATACAATTTAATTAGTATTAATTTAATAGCTTTTAATCAAAAGTGACATAGGTTTATAATTCGTTTTTGTTGCTTTTGACCGTGGCGATGTAAGCGACATGTTAGCAACGCTGTTTTCATGTCCCGCATTTATGAATATAATTAATTTGATTATTGTTTAGTTAGCGAGTGCTCTCTTTAATTAATTGAAAAACAATTTAGGTTTAACTCGATTAATATTAACTGGTTCTTGATTATAATTTGTTTAGTTTAAATATAAAACATGAGATGGTTCGGTTAGTACTTGTATATGTGTCAAGTTATATAAATTATAAATATTTAATTAGAATAATTAATGTTTATGCCATGCTCCTTTAAATTTAAAATGACATAGGTTCATGCGTCGGCACTTTCTTAAAATGTTAACTCAATTAATATTCACATTAATGCGTTTTTATTTATAAATTGTTTAGTTAAGCATGAAATCTATAATTAATTGGATTAATTCATATTTAATGTCTTGTTAAATTAAAAAAGACTTAGGTTTATATCTCGACCTGTTGTAAATAAAATGCTAACTTGATAAATAACAACTTAAATGATTCATTGTTAATTATAACTTGCTTAATCTAATCCTGAAACATGATAATCAATTATTTGCTATTTCATGTTCGGTGCTTTCTAAATTATAAATGTTTAAGTGATTTAAATAATATTAATGTTTATAAATAAAATAAATATAGGACAACATATATTTTATAATTTGTTTAGTTAAACATGAAACATATATATACTTAATTTGATTAGTGGTTATCTAATGTCTTTTAATTTATTAGAAGCAACTTATGTTTATAACTCTGCTCCTTCATAAATAAATGTTAACTTGATTAATATCAATATAAATGTCTTTTGAATTATAAGATGATTAGTTCAACCTGGAAACATAAGTGCTTTTGTTTAGTTATCATATGCTTTTCTATATATATGGTTAAATAAATTGGTGAATACACTTGCATCTAGTTTTATAATTAAAATCAATATAGATTTTACTTCGTGTGTTTTTGTATACAAATATCCATATGACTAATTTGCTTAGTGTCAAATTCAAATATGATTTGTCTAATCGATCTGAACTAATAACTTTTCCATGATCTTGTCGGCTAAAATAAATCCAGCGTGTAGTTGTTTCTTTTATATAATATAAGTATAATTTGATTAATTCAACTTTAGAATAATTCTCTAAAATATCTATCACCTTAATTCATTAACCAAAATAGATCAAGTGTATAGTTTGTCTTCTTTAGTTATGTTGTCAATCTCGATAGACGTGTCCTCAGTAACGATAGCTTCGTCTTTAGTCATTCTTGCGTTCTCGTAACCATAGCCACAAGTCGTGATGTTTAGTGCGCTTCCTTTTAAAGTGCCTTCTTTGTATGATGTTTGTTCTTAGATGTGTTTGTTGTCTGTTTGATGTGCTTGGTTGCTGTGAGTAGAGGAAGCGTGGTTCGTTAGCGCTCAAGACTAGGAGCTGAGGACCGACAGTCGAAGCAAAAGTTGAAGACCGAAAGATAACAGCTGAAGATTCTGAGCAGTCTAACCTTGGGAAAAAAGACAAGTATAACATGGGACCATCCTTGTCCTATTCACTGAAATTATCATACATATGCATGTGTCCTCCTTGATAACCATAGAGGTTATAACTTAGCTATTGATATCTTGTTTCCTTATCACCTATGGGTTATGCATTTGGGTAGCTACCGCTAGTGCTTAATTATGAACAATGATCTTGTAATATGATTAATGGATTAAGCAACCAACCATTAAGATGATTTTATTACTGTTGAGAAGGGGGCTAGAGCATGTGGGTTATTTTGATGCTCTGGTTTCTCTCCGTAAGGACTTACCTGTAAGTGATAACCGGGATTGACAGTACAGCTGTGAGGGCTATATGGCTCTGGCTTTAGTTGTTTAAAAGACATTTTCTAGCTTGTTAGTGGTTACCTTAAATGGCGTAAGAATGACTTGCCACGTTGGGTGTAGGACAGCCTCTAGTCTATAAGTATAGCCGAGAAGGAATTGTGCCATTTGAAAAGGGGTTCCTACGTCTGCCTGCCGAGTAAATCTAATGGCCGTAACTTGTTAGACGAACTTTTGAATGACTTTATTTGGTTTCCGATGTTTTGGGCCTTGCAAACCCATGCATTTGAAAGTTATGACTCACAGTGAAAGTGTACACCTCTGCGCAGAGTATAATAAACTGGTATACTAGCCATGCTCACGGACACGAGCGGCCTTGGGGATTCTTACAGAATAGTTTATCACCATTATTATACCATACTTAATTACTGTTGTTATTATTATGCTCATGTTAATGCTATTCATTATCCTTATTACAATTGATCATTGATTCATTAATGGGAATTGGTTCATCTTGATGCTACTCAATTGCTAATTACATGATAAATAAAAGCTAAATGCAGTCAACCAGTGTCTAGCCTTTTGCGCCTTATGAACTCTATGTTGTACTTGTTGAGTTTAACATGGACTTACCCTTGCTATTTCACCTACACCTCAGTGTGTAGTGAGATGCTGCTCAGAAGAAGGATAAAGAGGTAGTGGAGTTTCCAGAAGTCTTTCAGAAGTGTTTGGCATACGGAACCACCAGTCAGTCATCCCTGAGAAGAATGAAGCCTGAAGTTTAGTCACCGTTCCGCGATACTCTAATGTAAGTGTTGTTATAGCTATGCATACGTTAAATATATAACATTATTTCTGATATTTTTTCATTCTGACGTATGCGTGGACTTCCTGGGCACACATATGGCTGACCTGGTTTAGTTCTTTAAAACCGGGTGTGACAATCTTCGTCTACAGGTTAGCGACGATTAAGTGCTAAGAGGTGGATCAGGTATTCACAGGTTATGCTAATCTCGATCCTTATTAAGCTTAAGTCTAACATGTCTAAGTTGTGTCCCATGCAATTTGAATATTTGATTGTCCAAGTATATATTTGGATGTACAGGCCACAGTTTACCGTGGTTGATGTTTATGGAATATTGAACTGCGCTGCTTAAAATAACATCATGGTTATATTCGACTAATCATCTGCCTCCGCACCCTAGAAAATCAATATGCTGGAAATACCCTAATAAAAATGGTATGAAACTACTGCGTTCTACATGAGTGCTGAATAAATCGATGGACCAGGAAACAGACACTCCATCAGTGACATGTTTAGCAGAAGCCTTTTTTTACTTGCCTTCCACTGCTCGCTACAACTACAAGCCCAAAGAGCAACACAGATAGACCTTGCAGTACTGTAACTGTGAGCTACCAGAAAAGAAGTGAGATTAAGGCTTAGTACATAAGTAAAAGTACCTTAAGTCCTTGACATTCATAAAACCACCCTAAATAAAGGACAAGATCATTTGGTACCCCGTTCCTGCTTTTATAGAACGACCCGTCAGTGAACATTGTACACTGCACAATACAACTTGTTGTCTGCTAGTTCTTTCTACTTCACATCTAGACAACTTAAGGGCATGTACAACCCGTAAATAGGGATCGTCTGCAAGATCCTCGAATCTAATATACAGACAGCCTGTTTATTTGTTGAGATACCAAGTCTTTGGTGGACTTGGCCATAGTCGAACGAAGACTTAGCCTGTTTATTTGTTGAATTGTTGTGATACCAGGCGGCCCAGAAGAATTCAGAAGCGAAGTCCGATTACGACCGGAGCCATTTCACGCAGCCGAGCTGGAGGAAGAGAACAAAGGCCTTAGGCGTCACCGATCAGAGACCCAAGATATTGTTTCTTCGGCTGGTGACTCAGCACTTCAGGTTTTACCTTCCTACTGAGCCCTTAATGGTTTGATTTGTTCCTCAGCCACTGCCGACATTGTGCTGAATGTCGATCAAGAGAAAGCCGCGCTGCAAGCCGCTGCCGCAGCTTACTGTGACTGAGAAGAGGCTGTGGGAGCAGGATCAAGAGGACTGGCAAGGCAGCAGAGGCAGTCTCAAGGTAGCTATTTGTGTTTGCTTTCTTTTTTGCCTCCCGAGTCTCAGGTCCTAACTAGTGCTTTGCTGTTTAGTAGCAAACTGTCAGATACAAGAAGAGAACGGCGAAGGTGGGGTGATTGCTGAATGCGGATGTCTGCGGTCTAGCTGTCATGCTATTGTCGACAACGCGTGTGTTGACGAGGCGTTGTGTCGTAGTGGGCCAGCCGGAACGGTTTGCCAGGGCCGGGTGGCCTCGTAGCGTATAAAAGGCGAAGATTGTAACTGAATCGGTTATGCAATAAGGAATAGAAACTCTGAATCGTCCCTATCGTCTCTGCCTGAACTCTGCTCTGACTCTGTTCTTGCTGATTCTTCCTCGACCAAATCACCACCACACATGCTTGCCTGCAAAATTGTGGTGTACATGAACTCAAAATTGGTCTAAATTTCTGCTGCTACCCTTTCACTCCCTGGCCCGTTGCTCAAATTTAGATTTTGCAGCACCACTGTCAGCTCAACTGTTTTTGGGTCGTTGTACATCCTGAACGTTGTTGCAGCTTGCCTCTGCACCTCTGTCAGCAAAAGGTTCTGTTAGGGCTCAGCAGTAGTTATAGGAACTTGGTCTGATTTTTTTACTCCTATACAGTTTACTAACTGGAATTAGTTATTTGGATGTTCTCTAAAAGTGAGGCACATCAGTAGGAAATTTCATGTATTACAAGCAAATAAGTTGTTTAAGTCGTTATATGTTGGAGTCTATATAATTGGATTTTACAGTCTTTTGAGCATATTTCTGGTCTTTTGAGCACCCTTACAAAATCTACATACACAAACACATTTTTCTGGTAATTTGAGCATGTTCTTAGTTGTTTTTAGTTCAGTAAACATGTTTCAATTGTGACATGAATGCAATATCATGTGAAGTGTATATCCAGAATTTCAGCAAAACACAACTCGCGGCAGTGTGTTTGTGCTAACACAAGTCTGATTGTGTGCGAGTGGTAGCCGTAACAGTTCGGTAGCCGCGTAGCTGTGGTGGTTTCATCTGCTGGTGTGCTTGTGTGTTTCATTGTGGGTCTTCCATTGTACTTAGCTGTGTTGTGTTTGAACATGCATGACCTGAGACTAGGCTCAGTACATCAGACTCTGAAACTGAAGGTACATCGATGTTATCCATGTTAATACCAATTCTTGTCTCAGCATCTCAATTGCTCAAGAATTTAGAGCATCGTTGTCATTGTAATCTTGATTCCTGCAATCAATCTCATCAGAGGAGGTACATCTCATATTTTGAATTGGAAAACTGCATGAAAAAGCTTTCACCTGATGTATATGCACCTCGTCTTCCTCCAAACTGCCTTTGCGGACCTTTGATGAAAGCTGGACAGAGAACTGAGAGAAGGCACCGGATTCAAAACTACCAAAGCTCAAATGAGCACAGTCTGCATTCGCAGCTTGCAGATGATCAGGGAATATCATAAATGTTGATTCTGTAATGAATGTAAACATGTATTGAGCATGTATGTGATGTTGTATGGTTGAGCTATATCTATATGTTGTTGGATGATTAAAATATGTTTTCTGTTTTATAATGCAATTGCTAATGGTGGAAAATTATGTGGGCTGATTGTGGTGTGGGCTGTACCGTGTAAAGCTGAGCATGGGCTGAATGTGCTGTGGGCAGGACTTTGTATAGCTAGGCTTGGGTTGATTTGCCAAAAAATGGTCTTGTTGATTTAAGGAAAAAATGGGATGATTTGGGACAAGAAAATGGGCCGAAAACACTAAAAACTAAATGGGCCAAGATGAAACGAATCAATCCAAGTCAGCGCCTTAACAAGTCAAATTTTAGTTTTATGACATTTGTGGCCTTTTAGAGGTCTGCCTCTCATATGAGCCTTAACAGGCCTAATTTTAGAATTATGACGTTTTTGCCACTTGCTAAGTGAGCACCACGTCATCATGGCATCCCACATGGCGCTTGTACACGTGGTAGGGTCTATGCGGTTGTGACGTAAAAACTAATGTCACTAATCTCTATGCCGTAAAAATCAACATCATAAGGTTAATGGCATCAAAAATGCAAACGTCAAAAAATGTATTTTGTGATGCACATTTTTCGTTGTTTTCTTTTTTGTCAACCAGGTGTCATAAAATGCAACATATGACATAAATTGTCTATATTATGACATAAGTAAAACGTCAAAAAAGGCAGATTTCTTGTAGTGATGCCACATACACTCTCTATGCTCTACATTAGGAAATATCTCAGTCACACTAGCCATAACTCCTTGACCACAATGTCCATAGAAGGTCAAACTAGGTGAAGTCCCTAGCCTATTGCCTCTCAAAACCTCTCCATGAACCATATCCAATTCTCATTTGTTTCTGAATCTATGACTCCTACTCTAACTGGATACATCCAGTTGAGCCCATCTACTACACAAGCTACTCATCATTTCTCTCTAAACTCGCATGTAAGGACCCACCACGTCAATTTACCTAAATCGGGTGTCATCCGCTTGACCAACCGAATCTAAGCAAATCAACCTCGATGATCCCCTAGAGATGCCATCCATATCTCCACTACATTGGATCCCGGTTGAGTATCATACCATGGTACATGGTAGCTGCAGTACATAATTTAGCAAAAACAATACATTACAAGTCTTGTTAAATTAATAATTTAATTGTTACAACATAAATGAAGACATTGATTAAACTACATGTAGTGAGGACAAAACTCAACGACTACCTTACCACATTACACCTAAGTGAGCACCGCGTCAGCATGGCATCCCACGTCGCCTTGCCCATGGCGTAGCCACCATAGCTTGGACCGCTTCTGCCAGGAGAGTTGACTCATGGAGATTGTACTCAGTCCACCGCTAACAAAAGGCTAGAAGTATCATCAGCAGAAGGTGAACAAAGTTCTCCATCACTAGCGGCAACCGTACCCAGGAGTGAATTCCAAGTTCATTGACTAGAGACATTGGTCTGGATGGCGCCCTACAGAGCCCTATGAGGGACTACTCATGGCCAAATGACGATAGCCTTGTCGAATAGGAGTCCCCTGAGTGAACTACTACTCCCACATCCATAGAACAATGAAAGTTGCGAAGGTTAGTATTACCTTGCAGCTATTTGATATCCATGTTACTTTTCTAACAATCTGAATGTATAAAAACTGTGTAGTACCATTGCAGAGAAGAGCGAGGAAGCCGAGGCCTCGATCTACAGGAATTTTGCTTGACAAAATGAGCAGATCACTAGGAGGAGTGAGGATGTCCATCTCTGTTGCCGAGGGGAATAGAAGGCCACAGGATACAATGCAAGTTGCCAAGTTTGCCTTAGAGGCAAGTGTAGTAGTCAGGTGACAAGTACCAACTTTGACTAATTTGCAAGAGTACAAGAATGACACCGGCATCGTCCATTACGATCAATTTGTGAACAGGCTAACTATATGTATGGGTAACCTCTCTTGACATTCAACTCTGCCTTGAGCGACTTAGTAACGGATTTAATTTGCATTCACACTACTACAGGGAAGGCTAGGCATTAACCAGAATCACCCACCAACAAAAGAAGCTTGCTGGAATGATTACAGTCTATGATATGATAGGCACGCTACAGGTTGAAGCAAGCCCACTTCAATGGCATCCCTGTTTATCAGATCCCTATGATCTCTTCTGTCTCATCCATGACTGATGCATAGTGGTGTGTGTCATGATCCGATCATTAGCAGAAGGTGAACAAAATTCTCCATCACTAGCGGCAACCGTACCCAGGAGTGAATTCCAAGTTCATTGACTGAAGACATTGGTCTGGATGGCGCCCTACATAGCCCTATGAGGGACTACTCATGGCCAAATGACGATAGCCATGTCGAATAGGAGTCCCCTGAGTGAACTACTGCTCCCACATCCATAGAACAATGAAAGTTGCGAAGGTTGGTATTACCTTGCAGCTATTTGATATCCATGTTACTTTTCTAACAATCTGAATGTATGAAAACTGTCTAGTACCATTGTAGAGAAGAACGAGGAAGCCGAGGCCTCGATCTACAGGAATTTTGCTTGACAAAATGAGCAGATCGCTAGGAGGAGTGAGTATATCCATCTCTGTTGCCGAGGGGAATAGAAGGCCACAGGATCCAATTCAAGTTGCCAAGTTTGCCTTAGAGGCAAGTGTAGTAGTCAGGTGTCAAGTACCAACTTTGACTAATTGGCAAGAGTACAAGAATGACACCGTCGTCGTCCATTACGATCAATTTGTGAACAGGCTAACTGTATGTATGGGTAACCTCTCTTGACATTCAACTCTGCCTTGAGCAACTTAGTAATGGATTTAATTTGCATTCACGCTACTACAGGGAAGGTTGGGCATTAACCAGAATCACCCACCAACAAAAGAAGCTTGCTGGAATGTATTATAGTCTGATATGATAGGCATGCTACAGGTTGAAGCAAGCCCACTTCAATGGCATCCCTGTTTATCAGATCCCTACGATCTCTTCTGTCTCATCCATGACTAATGCACAGTGGTGTGTGTCATGACCCGATCATGACACGTCTGTGAGCATAAGCATCATGATCAGCATTTGCATTCAAAACTCAAATTAAGAAAATGACTTGTGCTGAAATCTGCATTCAGACTGCTCACTGTTAGTTTGACGAAGGGTCCGCTAATCACATCGGACGGTCCGTCAACCTATCTGCATGATCTGACAGAATTCAATCTCTATCAGTGTAAATTCGACACTCAATGGAGAGTCCGCCACATCCAGCGGACGGTCCATTAGTCCATCCCATGCAGAAATTGTGATGTGTCACTTTGTTAGTTCTTTGGGTCCCACACCTAAGCACAGCTATCCAGCTCATCAGAGACCAAACCAGAGGGAGTAACCAGCTCACCCACTCACTCTCACACTCTTACCCTCTCTCTAGTTCATCTCTCTCTACACTCTCTCCCACTCAAAGAAGAAGAAAGATGAAGAAAGGAGAAGGAAGAAGGGGGGATTGGATCTTGCTGTAGCAGATGATGGCCTTGGAGATCACCTACAGGCTGCTATCCACAAGAGGTAGGGGTTACAAGGGGGAGGAGGCCTCTCACCCTCACCACAAGGAGCTAGGAGGAGAAGAAGGCAAGGAGCAAGAAGATTTCGAGTCACCACGGGGGAGATCTAGCTTCTCCATCACTTTGGAGAGCTCACAATCTTCTTTGCAGCCCTTGTTATGGATTGAAATGAGCTAAACTCTAGTTTTCACTCACATGAGCACAAAACCAAGAAAATATCAATTTTGACCCAAGTTTAGTTTGCACACAATGTAGCTAGAGCCACCTAGCTAGAAATGCTCCTTAGTACACTAGAAACATACCCTACCTAGTGATGGTTTACACATGCAAGAATCATAGGTGAAGATTTGAAATTCGAGTTGTTAGAATTGTTCACTATTAGTCAGCTGACGGAGGGTCTGTCAGTATTGAAACCTAACTGTTTACACTTAAGCAGAGTACTTTATAATTCAATGGAGAGTCCGTTGAATTTGGTGGAGGGTCCATGGAATTATATTTTAGAGATTGAAGAGATAGAGAGCCAGTAGAATGTTCGTCAGTTGCACTAGAGTGTCTGCTGATTTATAGCCACGAATTTTAGAGAAACCCCAGAGTAGAAAGTTCTTGGCAGAGGCTCCGTCACTTTTGGTGGAACATTCCGCTGAAACCTGAACACTTAGAAAACAAGTACCCTACGGACCGGTTCTGATGGACGGTCCGTCACCGCAATGGAATGTTCCATTGATTTATATAGACAGCACAATTCATCTTGAGACTACAGACTTCAGTACCGGAGAGTCCATGAGTTACCACGGAGAGTTCAATGATTCCAATATACTGATTTCATCGGCCCTGAGTTAGCGGACTGTCCGACACTTATACTGGACTGTCTGATAACTCAAACCAATAGCCCAATTATACAACACTCAAACAGTTAATGCATACGGCCTAATGCTAATCAAGTAACATCATTGCATAGAAAAACATGCCATTTACTTTATGCATTGTACTCATCAAGCATCATGCATGTATAGATGATGAAGTTCACGAGGAGGCAGTGGCTGAGGAAGAACCTCAAGCACTGGAACCCGACGATGAACCAATCGACGTAGCTCAAAGCAGGCCCCTATGTAACACCCTAGGTGTTAAGCATTGCATTAGCATTCCAAATCATGAGCATGAGCATCATTTGCATTCATAATCACATGTAATGTAAGTATAACCTTGAAATGAAACATGTGAAACATCACTTTGAAACATGAATGTTGCATGTGTTTGTTTAGATTTATTTTTGCCCAAATTATGCTTGCTAGGCTAATAAAACATGTTTGGCTATAATTGTAAATCATTTAGAATTATTTAGCATAATTTTTAGAGCAAGTTTGGTATTTAAAATTTCCTCAAATTTTGCTTTTAAAAATATTCTAGAAAAATGAGATTTTATTAAAAAAATGGACTTTGAATCTTTAATTTAAAATCTGGTTGGAATTTCAAAATGTGGCCTAAAGCAATGTTGTAGAGAATTAAATTTTGAACAACTTTTATTTTGGGGTCAACTTTTGAAAATGTCTTCTTCTTCTTCTTCAAAATTTGAAATTAGGACTGTTTAGAAAATCTGGAATTTAAAAATAGAAAAGAAAATGTAATTTTTGCTTTACTAGGCCACCACCTCACTTTCGGCCCACCAGCTGAGTCGGCCCGGCCTGCTCCCGCGCGACTGCCTCCGCCCTCGCTCCCGCGCTCGCCCGCCCGGCCACAGGACCTCGCCGCCGCGTGGACGCCGGCGTACGGCTCCGCCCGGCATGTGTCCCTGGTGGCCCCCGCAGTGTCCGGAGTGCTCTACACCAGCAGCAGCGCCTCGCCTCGCTCGCCATCCTCATCATTTCGCTTCTCGCAACTCACATCAGCAGCAGCAGCGGTAGCAGCTCCGCCGTGCGCTCTCACCGTCGCCGCCGAGCTCGCAGCGCCCTCACCGCCCCACCATTTCTCGATTGCACTGGCCCATAGCTCCGCCTCGACCTCCGCTTCCCCGTGCTCACGCTAGCGCCGTCGTGTTCACGAAGGTAAAGCCCAATCGGGCGTTTCCCCTCCGCCGTGGCGCCATGACCGCTGAGCTCGGCTCACCGTGGCTGGAGCTCCTCCGCTTCCCTTCTCCCCTCCTTTTCCCCTTTTTACGTCCACCTCCACCTCGCGGAGCTCGCGCGCGCCTTTTTAGCCACCACCGTGGCCTGCGCTGGCCGGCCACCGTGCGCCAGCGCCGCCGCGCCGCCATGCACGCCGGCGAGCTCAATGCCGAGCTCGTCTGGCTGCGTTTTAGGCACCATTGGCTTCGCCTCGTCGCGGGGAGTCGGGTGGTGGTGACCTCGTCGCTAGCAACCTCACCGACGGCGAGATCTCACCGGTCAAACCTCCCCCTCCCTTCTCTGTGACTGGTAAGTGGGGCCGGTTGACCCACAGGCCCCACATGTCTGTCTCTCGGTGCCCGCATGGGTGCACTGCACCAGGTGTACCCAGCGTTTTCGGCGTTTGAAAAAGATTTTAGAAATGATTTTCCATAATTTAGTTAAAGGCTTGTTTATTTTATAACTCGAAAAATATAGCTCCAAATTGGTTGAAACAAATTTTGGTAGACTTCTTAGGAGTAGATATACAGTATAAAAATATTCTAGGTTGATTTTGTGGTACTTTTCTGTGGAGATTTATTTAATTCTTGTATTTGCTCTTATCTTAGAAAATGTCTAGTAAATAGAATAATTATCAGAAAAATATGGTTCTAGTTTTGTTAATCTCCTTTAATGATGTACTTAGTATGAAAAATATATGTCACACATGTTCTGTAGAGAAATATTGATATGTAGTTCAAGTGCCTTTAATTGCTGAATTTTGTTATTTTTGATAGGGAGCAAAAATTGTATAAAACATGCATATGATAATTTTTGTGCAGTGATTGTTTACTGTGTAGAAGATAGGAAAAATATTAAATATATTTTTTGATACTTTTCATAGTACAAAGTATTTTCATGCTCATTTTTATACTATAGCTTGTCATTTTTGTGTAGGCTGTTTTACTGATCCAAATCCCATGAAAATTTTATGGTATGCTACTTGGAGTAGGACTATGCTACTGTAATTTTTGTAGATTTTGCTAGGCACCAAAAATATATGTTTCTGTTGTAACCTTAGTTTAAATAGAATATAAATGTTATTCTTTATGGGTAATTAGTTAATAATGATGTTTTGGTGTATCTTTGAAGCACCCAAATCACTTGTTGTTGTTACTTGTCTTGTAGTGTAATTATGATTAAGAAAGTGTAGTAGCACTTATGTTAGGGCTATGTGTGAAATAGTGTAAAGTAACGGGGATTTTGATTGAAAGAGAATGCAGTAGATGACATGTTCTCGTAGTAACCGATTGGATGATGTTGACTACCTTGTAGAAATATTTTGTCTCTAGTCTATACTATAAGTCTCAATGTGTTCATCTGCATGTCATACCACCACATCTGATGCACCGTTTGCATGTCTACTTATGCAATTGCATCATACAGGATCACAGGAGGAGTTGTTAGTAGCAGTTCAGGAAGAGCAGACCAGGATAGATCCGTAAGAAACCCAAGCACAGGAGGTGCCCGAGAAAGAGGAGCAAGGAGAGGAATTGCCCGAGTGCGTGGATCATCAACCTAGTTCGTTCGAACGAGGCAAGCCTCGGAGCATTCTAAGTCTCCTACTTTACAAAAGTAATTCTTTCTATATGAGTTATATATTGTTACATTAAGTTATAGGAATTGAGTGAAATCGTTGATGCATTTATTATTATCCTTGCCTACTTTATTACCTTTTACCCGGTTAGGTCAGGATCGAATAACTGCTTAGCCTTGCTTAGACCGGTAGCGATCGGTGATTTCCGGTCACCTACATTTATAGGTGGTTACTGGAAGAATTTAGCTATGGAAAGATTGATATCCTGGAATTAACCATATGTGATGGATAATTGGAGACTGGACAGAAAAGTTGGAGGCAACTAGACAGGGTTCTGGGGTGCTGTTAGTTTACCGTCTGTGTCGATTAAGGACTGATTGTTGGTCGTCTCTCTTGTCATATTTAACGCATGCCTCACATTTAGCTGGCCGAATAAAGTACCTTTCGACCGCAAAGCTAGTGACACTTTTCGAGCCGTTATAAACTCGGATTGGCAGGCTGGTGTTGAAGGGGGTATGACGGGGACGCGAAGAGTGAGCACAAGGTGCGTCCTGGTTGTCGGGCGGTCCCTGGGTAGTGCGGTCCATGGTTGTTATCCCGCGGCCACTTGGAAAGTGTCATTGGTGATCTGTAGCTCCAAGCCATGGTGGCTTATGTGCAATTGGCAAAAAGCAATAAGCACATGGGGTTAGGAATTGCTTATGTGCTCCAAGCCAACAGGGTGTACACATAAGATAAAACATGAAGCGATAGTACACAAAAAACATAGCTCATATGAAATCGGAGTAAGGCACGGAAGCACAACCTTATGAGCTAATTAAGTGACATGATATATAATAGTGACAAGATAGACCACATAAGACTCAAGTATCTCACAAGCACACATATCACAAAATGCAAGTGCGGGAAGTAAACATGATGCATGAATGTAGCAGAATGTAGCACACAAAGAAAAATGAAACCCCTCTAACAAAACTCCCCCTAAATCTACTCTCTCCCCCCTTTGGCATCAAACGCCAAAAAACAAAACTAAGGATCCGACAGGGGAACAGAAGCAGTCGTGTCGGGTGCCGAGGAGCGTGGAGTGATCACGAACTGTGAAGTATCCTCCTCAGACTCTGAGCTATCAGGCTGACCCTCTGTAGATGCACGTGGCTGTGAAGCAGTCTGGGTCTGAAGAACAGGAGCAGGAACTGATAAAGACGCAGCAACAATCGGAGTAGTCTCTGTCACCTGAGCCTGAAGAGTACCAGCTGTGGGAGGATCTGTCGAGGCAACGGATGACGGCACTGTCTCTGTAGTCCCAGTCCCTATCACTGGAGGAGACATAGTCTCGGAAGCTAACAACCCTAAAGAAGTCACAACAGTGGTGTGCGAGGGCATCGGCTGACCAGTCAACTCGCTGTAGGAGGCACTCAAGTCAGTGAAAGGAGTGCCTGTCAGAAGGTGAGGTCTAGGCTGATCTGGTGGAGTGAACCCCATCTGAATAGGAGTGTAGCTCGACGACTGAAAGGTATGGGGAACCTGCTGCCGGGGAGAGGTGAACTGAAAGCTCGGCTATCCCTGACTCTGAGGTCCACTGGACTGTAGTGCTGGAGTCAGGATAGACGGTGGTGGAGGAATAGTGACTAGGTGTCGAGCTCAAGATATTACTGCTGGTTGGCTGCCTGCTGTCTCTGCATCTCGAATTGCTGCCTCTGAAGCTCGAGCTGCTACCTCTGGAACTCGTCCTGACGAGCCTGAATCTGAGCAAACACAGCTGCTGTGTCCTGAGCCTGTCGCTGCATCCGAAGCTCTTGCCTCTCCTAGGCCTGGGTCAGCCTCTCAAGAATAACCACCATGGCTGGGTCTGAGCGGGAAGCTGAGCCTGAACCACTGGCCTCATGGTCGTAAGACCGAGGAGAGCGGTACCATGGGATAGGCTGGTAGTCCTCGTCGGTGCTGTCAGTGGCATCATCCTCAACTGGATCAGCAGGCTGAGCATCAAGATCTGCAAGCTCGGCCTCAGCAAGACCTAGAATAGTCTCATCCTGCTCAGCTGCTGTCTCTAGGACCTCTGGCCTCTCACGCTGTCCTGGCCTAGGTGCCTACTCTCTGGTAACAGAACCCCACAACTGGCGAATGTCATACTCTGGAAAAGTAGTGGTGGTATCTGATATCTCAGCTCGAATCTCTGTAGGCAGGTCACACGCAGATCTGATGATGAAGCAAATTCAGTGCGCATATGGTAGCTGACGGTGACCCTTGAATCCCTCTGCCAAAGTATCCTCCATCTCACATAGCATCAGATCCCAAATATCAAACGGTGTCTGTGAGATGAGGTGATGCACCACCCATAGCTGCATACGAGTCAGTCCCTCTCTGTATCCCAGCCTCGGAAGAAGTGTCCGCCTCACAATAGCATCAAGTACCCTAGCTAGGGGTGTCAAGCTGGCTAGTGTACGTCTAGACCCCTCACCAAACGGCTCACGGAAGCAGGGTCTGATCATGTTTGTAGGTGGCACTGTACCTCCGTGAGGGTGCCTAGGTGGAGCAGTCTGATCGAAACACAGCTGGTGTATCTTCGTCTCTGAAGCATCGAGTCTGAGGATCTCCCGTACCCTAGTACTGTACAGTTTGCGGTCACGGCCTCGGAATGCAAAGTGTATAAACTCATGTGCAGGGTCAATCCAAAGTGAAGAGTAGAACTCTCTGACCCAAGTCGCGCAGTAGGCTCTAGTCCGTCCCAGAAAATCTGACAAGCCAGCTAGAAAGGACAAGTGCGGACGGAGCTGCTCACCAACCACCTCAACTAAAGCCTCAAGTCGATAGACTCTCTAAGGTCTAAATGCAATCCCGCTATCAACATAGGCTCTATAGAAGTCCTCGTGCAGAGGTGTGTAGAAGCCCTCTGACGCTCGGGGGTCCTGCTGAGGTGGGAACCACCGACCAACCTCGACGAACCAAAGGGCCTGCACCTGGCGTGCTGTAGCTCCCCTCAAGTCAAAGTGCTTGACTGGGGGGTGACCTCGAGCCCTAGGTGGACGACCTCCACGATGCTGGCCCTCTGGCCTAGGAGTCACCTGAGCTCGCGTACGTCCTGAGCGATGACACGGTGGAGTCTGAACAGTCTGCTCCTCTGTCTCCTCTAGATCCTCTGTGGGCTGATCTGCAGGTACATCCTCTGTCTCCTCGGTGGCCTCAGTACCGAGCTGTCGACCTTCAAGATGAAAGCGACGCTCGCCAATGTGAATCCCACTGCTCCTGCCACCTCTCTCTGTCAGCTTTGCTGCATCTGCAACTGCCTGAGCTATCTCTGCCCCTGTGAGTGTCCTCTTTCTCTTCTTGGCGGAGGTCTTCTTGCGCTTGCCACGGACAACCTCAATCAGTCTGGGAGGACTCTCGTCCCCGTCACTAGGTGCACCACCAGCATTCTTGCAGCGAAGCATACTGACCAACCGCTGAGAAAAACCTGACAGTGAAAGATGGTGAACTGACACTCGTGAGGCTTGGCCTCAATCCGTATCCACAGGCTTGGCCTCGGATTCAAAGCTGATCAACTGCCACACAAAGCACCGACAGGACTCACTGTAAAGATAGAATAGATAGAGCTACTATAAGCAACATATATTATCTACGAGATAAGTGAGGCCCTAATGAAAGCAAGCATATGAGATAAGATCTGAAAAGAAAGTGATAGCTACCTCCAATCGGCGAGAATCCGGTGAAAAGATGAGGGATCTTGACGCGCGAGAGTTCCACGGAGACGCCGGATGAGCGCTGATTTGCCGAGACAAGCAATAGATGAATTAGAATTTCAACAGAAAGATTGCGGCAAACCCTAAGTGGAAGATCAAGGTAACACGAAGAAACCTCACGGAGACGAAGTCGCGCGAAGAAACCTCGATGAACAATGGCCGAAGTGAGGTCGCACGAGAGCTAGGGTTAGGCAAAGTGAAGACTCGCGAGGAGGATTTCGGTGGAGGTGCGTGGCTGCAGCGGGGAGGTTCGGCAGCGTGACTGCAGCAGCTTGACGGCACGGCTGCACGAAGGCGCGTCGGGGCAAGAGCAGCGGCGCGGAGCAGCGACGCGGCGGCGGAGCACGATGCGATGGCGGCTCGCGGTGCGACGGTGGCGTGCGATACAGTGGGGCAGCGGGCAGCGGCGCGACGCGGCGGAGGAGGAACAAGCACGGTGAGACACGGCGCGGAACAACGGCGAGGAGGAGCAGCGGGGCGGCGTACGGCGAGACAGCTAGGGCTTGGCGGATGCGGCGGCGAACGGCGGAAGAAATGGAAAGAAAAAAAACTGGATCGGGACGAACGGTTATATGAGGGCTCAGATCCGCTTTCAATGCACTAACTGGACGCGGTGGTCGCCTGACCAGACGTGGTGGCGCAGCATTCGGTCAGAGTCTAGTAAGCTCCTGGAGCGACCGGACGCGTCCGGTTAGGGCAGACCAGACGCGGACAGAGTCCGGTCAGAGATCACCCGGGGAACTCAACGCGCATGACCGGACGCGGTGGTGGGGTCCGGGACCGGACACAGTGGTCACAACGGCGCGTTCGGTCCAGTGTCCGGTCACAAATCCATGAGAATGTCTTCGAGATGACCGAACACGCTGGTGGTTGCCGGGACCGGACACAGTGGTGAAGCAGCACCGCGTCCGGTTCAGCGTCCGGTCCAGCGTCCGGTCACAGTTAAACGTCTTTCTTCAATCCGATCTTCGACGCGACTTCTCCCAATCAAGTTTCAATTCAAAGAGACTCAAAAAAACACCAATTGGAACCTGATATGAGTGACCTCACTCAAACCCTCAAGTTTTTCAAAATATTTTGCCTTAGGCTAGTATTATTTTTAGGAAAATATGCAATAAACACCCAAGGAGCAACGTATGGCCATGCAATAGAGTTTATGAACCCTTGGGAGCGTCAACTGCTCTCTTTATTCATGGACGAACACAAAGGTTGCTCAAAGCCAAACCGAAAAGAAACGACAAAGCAACAACCATGCATATGCAATGCAAAGCGAGGAAGAAAGACTAGGTTGCTTGTCAAGTTTGATCCACGGTTAGGCTTCTTCACTCCTCCAAAGGAGGGTTATCGTAACCGTGTTAGACAAGTCCTAGATGCATTGCGGAGAAATAAACATGACATATGATACAATGCAATGCAAGGGACAACACAAGCTCATTTTTTAAAGTTACTAGAATCAAGCACATTTAGTTCACTTTTCAGCCTACAAAAGGTAACCTCATTCAAAGGTTTAGTGAAGATATCCGCTAATTGATTTTCACTTCTTACACCTTCTAGTGATATGTCATTTTTAGCAACATGATCTCTTAGAAAGTGGTGGCGGATATCAATGTGCTTGGTGCGTGAGTGTTGTACCAGATTATTAGCAATTTTAACGGCACTTTCATTGTCACATAAAAGTGGCACCTTTTCAAGAACAACTCCATAGTCTAGGAGGGTTTGTTTCATGTATAAGATTTGTGCACAACAAGCCCCCGCAGCAATGTATTCCGCCTTGGCGGTGGACAACGCCACACTATTTTGCTTCTTAGCTGACCAAGATACTAAAGACCTCCTAAGCAAATGGCACCCTCCGGATGTGCTTTTTCTATCAATTTTGCAACTGGCATAATCCGAATCAAAATAGCCAACTAGTTGGAATCTAGCTCCTTTGGGATACCAAAGACCAATGATTGGGGTGTGCTTAAGATATCTTAAAATTCTTTTTACGGCACTTAGGTGAGGTTCTTTAGGGCATGCTTGAAAGCGAGCACACATGCACACACTAAACATGATATCGGGCCTAGATGCGGTAAGGTACAACAAGCTACCAATCATAGAACGGTAGAGAGTTTGATCAACCGGTTTACCTCCCTCATCTAGGTCGAGATGTCCATTAGATGGCATTGGGGTCTTGATTGGCTTACATTCTTCCATCTTGAATCTCTTGAGAAGATCATTGGTATATTTTTCTTGAGAGATGAAAATCCCTTCTCTCATTTGCTTGACTTGAAAACCAAGGAAGAATGTAAGCTCACCAATCATAGACATCTCAAACTCCTTCGACATCAATTCACCAAATTCCTTGCAATAATCTTCATTTGTTGATCCAAAGATGATATCATCCACATAGACTTGACAAAGGAAGATCTCCCCATTAAGCTTCTTGGTGAATAGTGTGGTGTCGACCTTCCCAATTGTGAAACCCTTCTCAATGAGGAAGTCCCGGAGGTGCTCATACCACGCTCTAGGGGCTTGCTTGAGCCCATATAGCGCCTTGGACAACCTATAAACATGATTAGGATATCTAGGGTCTTCAAACCTAGGAGGTTGATCAACATAGACTAGTTCATTTATGAAGCCATTTAAAAATGCACTTTTCACATCCATTTGATATAGTTTCATATCATGATGCGATGCATATGCAAGAAGGATACGAATGGCTTCAAGTCTTGCAACGGGTGCAAAGGTCTCTCCAAAATCAAGACCTTCAACTTGAGAGAACCCCTTTGCAACTAGTCTTGCCTTGTTCCTCACTACTACGCCTTGGTCATCTTGCTTGTTGCAGAACACCCACTTGGTTCCAATGACTCTTGCACCTTTTGGATGCTCTTCAAGTGTCCAAACTTGATTGCGGGTGAAGTTGTTCAATTCTTCATGCATAGCATTCACCCAATCCGGATCTTGAAGAGCTTCTTCTACATTTTTAGGTTCAAGACAAGAGACAAAAGAGTGATGTTCAACAAAAGAAGCAAGCTTTTAAGATCGAGTCATTACACCCTTTGTAGGACTCCCTATGATGAGATCTTGTGGATGAGCTTGAAGTAGAGGTGAGTTTCTTCTTTCAACCACTTGAGGAGAGGAATGGAGAGCATCAACATCTTGAGCTTGTGCCTCGGCTTGTTCATGAGAGACATGAGTGTCTTCATTTTCAACTCTCTCATTCTTATCACCATCTTGAGGCACATGTGATAAAGATGGTGGATTTACAATTTGTACATCGTCTTCATCATCTTTAGGCTTGATGTCTCCCACCGGCATGTTCTTCATTGCCTCCCTCAATGGTTCATCACCTATATCATCACAATTCTCAATTGCTCCTTGGGAGCCGTTAGATTCATCAAATTCCACATCATATGTTTCTTCAACCAAACCGGTGGCATGGTTAAATACTCTATATGCTTTGGACTTTGATGAGTAACCAACAAGAAAACCAATATCACAATGTCTTTGAAACTTCCCTAGGTGTTGACGTTTCTTGTAGATGTAGCATTTGCAACCAAACACCCGAAAGAATGAGACGTCCGGCTTCTTCCCATTTAGCAACTCATAGGGGGTCTTGCCAAGAAACTTTTGTAGGAAGAGGCAATTTGAAGCATAGCATGCAGTGTTGATTACCTCGGCCCACAATTTCTCCGATGTGTTGTACTCATCTAGCATTGTTCTTGCAAGGGTGATCAAAGTCCGGTTCTTTCTCTCAACTACACCATTTTGTTGAGGAGTGTAGGTTGATGAAACTTCATGCTTGATTCCAATCTCATCACAATAAGCTTCAATGTTTGTGTTGTCAAACTCTTTGCCATTGTCACTTCTAATCTTCTTTATCTTGACTTCAAATTCATTTTGAGCTCTCTTTGTAAACTTCTTGAAGCAATTTGCCACTTCGGATTTGTCATGAAGGAAGAAAGTCCAAGTGTATATTGAGTAGTCATCCACAATCACAAGACAATAGAGATTTCCACCCAAGCTCTTATAAGTTGTAGGACCAAACAAATCCATGTGTAGAAGTTCTAGCACTCTTGATGTTGACATGTAAGCTTTGGTTGGATGAGTATTTGCAACTTGTTTGCCGGCTTGACATGCACTACAAGGTTTGTCCTTCTCAAACTTTACATCCTTCAAGCCTCTCACTAATTCTTTCTTCAATAGCTTGTTAAGAGTGTTCATTCCAATATGAGCAAGCCTCCTATGCCAAAGCCACCTAAGTGAAGTTTTGGTGAACAAGCATGTCATCAAGTTTGCATCTTCAGAGGTGAAATCAACAAGATAGAGATTGTTGTATCTAAAGCCTTTGAATATCATTTGCTTGTCATCTATCTTTGAAACTACCACTTCATTGGGTGTGAACAAGCATTGGTAGCCAAGGTCACAAAGTTGCCCAACGGATAGCAAATTGAAACTCAATGAAGCAACATAGAGCACATTTGATAGAGAGTGGTCATTTGATATTGCAATCTTGCCTATACCCTTGACTTTGCTTTTTGAATTATCTCCAAATGTAATATTCTCTTGACATACGCCATTCTCTTCAAGTGAGGTGAACATACGAGGATCACCGGTCATATGTTGAGTGCAACCACTATCAATAACCCAATGAGATCCACCGTTCTTGTAGTTCACCTACACACAAGAGATCAAGCTTTTTGTTTAGGGACCCAAACTTGAGAGGGACCCTTGACTTTCTCAACTAGTGACTTGGCAACCCATATTTTCTTAGGCCTATTCTTGTTTGGAGGACCCAAGAACATGACTTTCATCTTTCCACTTGAATCTTTTCTAAGCATGTAATGAGCATTGAAGGCAAAGGGTCTAGCATTCTTGGGCAAGGGTTGTGGTGGTGGAGTTTTGCACTCATGAGCAAAATGGCCCTCTTGTCCACACTCAACACATCTCTTTGGCTTGGGCTTTGACTTGCTTTGTTGTTGTTGAGCTTTAGCCTTCTTCTCTTGATTTGCCAAGTAACCAATGCCACTTCTATCCATCTTCATGACGGTGTTCATGAGTAGCTCACTTTGCAAATATTGGCCTCTTGTGAACTTGCTTAGGCCGGTTTTGAGATGCTCTTTCTCTTGCTTGAGCTTTTTGTTCTCTTCAATAAGTGACTCATTTGATGTTTGCTTTTCAAGAGCCATCAACCCTTTTAGCTTCTTGTTCTCACTTTTAAGCATCTCATTCTCACTCTTGAGCTTGACATAATCATCATAGTTGTTGGACTCAACCACACTCTTGCCTTTGCCACTAGATCCTTGCTCAATGCTTTCAATGATCAAGTCATCACATGATGTAGCTATATCAATCTTAACAACTTGGTTAGTAGCATCATGTGTCTCAAGAGAAAGCTCATTAGCAACAACAAGACTATCATAATTGATTTTTAATGTGGTGTATTTGTCTTTTAGCGAGTTGTGCCTAGTGTTGAGCTCATCATGCTTCTTCTCAAGTTTATCATGTTCATCTCTAAGCTCTTTGTTAGAAGTTTTGAGCTCCTTGAGAGTAGAAGACATAATTTCATTTTGATCTTTGAGCTCATCACTAGTCTTTTGCGTGTTCTCGAGCTTAGATGAGAGTGAGTCATTTTCATTTTGGAGCTCATCATTTTCATTTCTAGTTCTTATGACTTTAGAGTATTTGTTCAACAATTTTACAAGTTCATCATAAGAAGGTGCATCATATTCATCATCACTATCACTATCATCATCATCACTATCATTGTTTTGTACCTTTCGTTCACCCTTGGCCATAAGGCATAGGTGAGTAGTGGACGATGATGGTGAAGGTGGCGGTGAAGGTGGTGATGAAGATGTTGGTGAAGACAATGAAGGCCCAATCACAAATGCGGCAACCTTCTCTTTCTCATCGTCGCTCTCATCACCGGAGGACTCACATGATGACTCAATGTCGGTGAGCCAATCACCAACAATATAGGCTTTGCCTCCCTTCTTCTTCTTCTTCTGAAACTCTTTTCTCTTGCCATCCTTCTTCTTGTATGGCTTGTTCTTCTTCTCATCTTCTTCATCACTTGAATCATTTTTCTTGCCCTTGTTCTTGTTCTTGTACTTGTCTTTTGGAGGCCTAGGGCATTGATGAGCTAAGTGGCCAAGTTCATCACAATTGTAGCAATCCATTTCGGATATAGGTTTCCTTTTGCTACTTGTGAAGAACTTCTTCTTGCCGTCGAACTTGATGCCACTTTTGTTGAGCTTCTTTAGCATCTTGGTGGTCTTCCTCACCATGAGTGCAAGTGATGCATCATCAATATCACTTTCACTTGAGCTTTCTTGCACCATCATGGCTTGGCCCTTCTTCTTCTTGTTGTCATGGCTAGCTTTGAAGGCCAAGTCCTTCTTCTTAGAAGATGATGAGCCCTCTTCCGGAGTGATGTGCATGTACATCTCATGTGCATTGATCTTTCCCAATACTTGTGTCGGTGTTGCGATGGAGAGATCACTTTGGTGAAGCACGGTGACAATGTGACCATACTTCTCAACGGGAAGAACACTCAAGATCCTCCTTGCAACATCCGATTGACTCATTTGAGTGAGCCCAAGAGCATTGAGATCCTCTACAAGAACATTCAATCGAGTGTACATGTCATTAGCACTTTCTTTAGGAAGCATCTCAAAAGAATTAATTTTCTTCAAAGCAATATAATAGCGTTCCTCACGCTTACTCTTAGTTCCCTCATGGAGAGAACAAAGGTTTTTTCATAATTCATGAGCGTTTTTTGCATTACGCACACGATTGAAGATATCCTTGCCTAGGCCCTGGTAGAGTGTATTTTTGGCCTTTGCATTCCACCGGTCGTACTTCTCCTCGTCACCACTTGGGTTGACGAAATCCTTGATAGCGGGAAGCCCTTTAGTGGCGGCTCTAAGACACCCAACATCTATGGTTTCGAGGTACGCCTCCATCCAGATTTTCCAATATGGAAAATCATCTCTCTCAAAGGTGGGAGGTGATCCTTCCCCGTTAGACATCTTGCTCTAGGCGGTGAAGCCTAATTTAGTAGCAACTCGGCTCCGATACCAATTGAAAGGATCAAGATGCCTAAGAGGGGGGTGAATTGGGCTTTTCTAAAAATTAATTGCAAGAATTAAATCCTACAAGCCAAAGTTCACCCCTAGTGCCTACTTGTGTTCCTTGTGATTCTACCGGTAAAAAGTTTTGCACCCTAAGTTCTAATCCTAGTCTAGCATGGCAATTCTAGGAAAGTAAACCAAGCAATGAAAGTAATACAAGAAAGTAAATGCTTGAAAGTAAGGGTAAGGAACACGACGATGTTTTCCCGAGGTATCGGAGAGTCGCCACTCCCCACTAGTCCTCGTTGGAGCACCCGCGCAAGGGTGTAGCTCCCCCTTGATCTGCGCAAGGATCAAGTGCTCTCTACGGGCTGATTCTTCGACACTCCGTCGCGGTGAATCGCCCAAAATCGCTCATAAGATGAGTTGGGTCATCCACAAGCTCCGTCGGATGATCACCAAACTCCCAATCACCACCAAGCCGTCTAGGTGATGGTGATCACCAAGAGTAACAAGCTAGAACTCTCACTTGACCACAACGAGCCTAATGAGAAGATGGATGCACACTTGCTACTCCCTAGTCACTAATGAGGGATTCTCAAATCACTACCCTCGCTAGCGCTCTTGCACTCCCTTGCACTCGAAAGGTGTTTCTCAGATGAACAAATGAGCAAGAGACCTCTAAAAGAGGTGGAGGGGATGTATTTATACATCCCACAGTCAAATCCAACCGTTACCTGCCAACTAGCAAAATACGCACTGACCGGACGCGCCGGTCGACGTGACCGGACGCGCCGGTCGAACGTAACGCTCGAAAACGTGAACAACACTGCTGAGTGACCGGACGCACCGATGAGGGGTGACTGGACGCGTCCGATCGAGCAAGGTCCTTACTGTACTTTGACCTAACGCTCGACAGTGTCCGATCAGTGATGACCAGACGCGTCAGGTCAGCAAAGTACCTTACTAGAACGTGACCGGACGCGTTCGATCACTTCCCAGTCGCGTCCGATTAGATGTTTTACCCTCTGAGACACATGTCAGCATGATCACCGCGTCTAGTCCTCGCAAGAACCGCGTCCGGTCAACCGAGCTGAAACGCAGTAACTGTTAGTACTGACTGGACGCGTCCGGTCGAGACCGAGACCGCGTCCGGTCAAGGGAAAACAGCTCAAACGACTTCGAAACGCGACGCAACTTGAACCAAGTTGCTTCCAACTGAACTTTGAGCTTTTCTTGAGCTACCTAGTGCTAAGTTTGACAAGTGTGCACCACACCTAAACAAAAGACTCACCTAGGTCAAGCTACTCGCTCATGCCCCCCTTTATAGTATGGCCAAAGGAAAAAGCGAAGATCCTAACGACTATTCTGAATGTAACTCAACACCTTGACATCCGGAACTAACCGTCCTTAATCTTGTCATTAATCCTTTGAAAACCGAAACGATTTCCATCAAAGGACATGAATACCATAGTGCCCAAAGCAGTTATCAACCCCATGACCTAACTTACCAAAGTTTCTGCAAAACACACGTTAGTCATGGTAATAATGCGTTGTCATCAATTGCCGAAACCAACTCTCGGGGCCTAGATGCTTTCAGGACCAACCAAAATTTCCATGCTATATAAGGAATTAGAAACTTTTATAATTGCTCGTAGGTAAATGTCTTATTTTACAATCAATCATCACTACGTGATCCCCAAAATACTAGGTTAAAACCATGAGCTCGCAAAACAAAGGGAGAAAGAAAAAGGGAAATGTGCACACCAGAGGTCGAAGGTACTGGATCCGTAGGGGAAGATGCGCCGCCAGGAAGGTCTACCGCTAAATGAGGTCCGCTCATCTCGTATACTAGGTGGTTCGTGTTCTGGGCTTTTCATGCCTGAAGGATGAAGACCAACATGGTTGGTGAATTTAGGCCAGGGGTAAAACTATCTTTTCATAAATCCGAAATTGGCAAAAGAAAAAGATGATATCAGATTTTGTAATGGAAATGGACAGAGTGGTGGAAAGGTGTGACGTTGGGATCTTTTATGGTATATGTAGCAAAGACTCAATCTTTTATTGCTGCTATATCTCCAAAGATGTGAACTTTTAATGGTACGCTGCCAATTTTCGTAGTACAACTATTGTACCTTAAATGTTCATAGAAGCACTATGCAATTGATTTAGCAAAATCAAAAGATATAGGATAATCTAGTTACTGAGCAAGATATACTGTGAAATTTAACTTCAGAAACCACTTGCTCCATTAGTTCGGCCAATACCAATAATGGTTACGGGGACCAATAATGTCTCCACCCTGTACATTAGAATCAGTAGTACAGCTAAAAGCTAATGTGTAGCCAGATCTGATCCTTACGGGCAAAAGGTACATTATTTTCTACGGTTATCCGCAGTGGATTTCTGGTTCTGCAGTACTTCGTTCTTTATGATGATGAAGCCTGTCGTCCTTGCTGTACCAAATTCGCCGCCAGTTCACGTGCTTTCAAGATGAGGATTCAAATCTCTACACCGCTTTCTTGAAAAGTACAAGTAAAGATCTACACGAACATACTACTACATAAACTACTAAATTAAAGTACGAACAAGTTACATATCTGCTAGATAAATAATTAAAATAAAAAACAGAGTTCTATATATATGATGAAACCTTTGATATATTTCTTTTTTGGAAGAAAGATGAAAGCATTGATATTGTTTTTACTTTGAAAAGTAGAATTCCAATATTCCAAATTAACAGAGGGGATGAAGAGTTTACGACGAGAGGACCATGCATGCATGTGTTGTATCCAGCGCATATATATCGCTGTATCATTCATTCTTACAGCAAAAGCACCTATATAGCAGTAGTTGCAGCATGCAATCTGGCAATTCTTGGATTCGACCAAGATAGTCTGAATTCTGGCGAAATTCGTCCATTTCGGTGAGGTCCGAAACGAATTTTATGCTTCAAATTCTGAAAATTCACCGAATTGAGTCCAAAATTCATCAGAATTTTTCCGAATTTCGTCCATTTCGGTTGGGACCGAATTTTTTTCCAAAATGAATCCCAGAACCTCATGTGCTCCAGCACGCAAGCACGTACTCGTAGTACATACGTATCTACTGATCGAGATGCATGCCTACTACGCGTTGCCCGGAAATAAATGTAGATCGCCAATCAAGACGATCAAAAATTGAATTCCGCTTGATCCGATCCGATCCGTCCGGACGGACAGCATGGATTCGAGTAATTTCCCAACTACAAAACCGGCGCCCCATCTTCGAGGGAGATGCATGCCGAGCATATGTGAGCGGTTCGTTCGTGCCTATAAAAGCCATGGCGCAGGGCCGATCTCCTCAAACACAAGCTAGCTAGCAGGACCATGGCATCAGGAAGGATGCTCCTCGGCGTCTGTGCTGTGCTGATGGCGGTCGCCGTCGCGAACGCGGCAGAGGGCCAGGTGGCTTCGGTCGTCGTGGGCCTGGCGAGGTGTGCCGACTGCACGAGGAAGAACATGAACGCTGAGGCGGCTTTCAAGGGTAAGCATGCCGCATGCGCCATGCCCATGCGTGTGCTTTGCATGCATGCATGCATGCATGCTATGCGATACATTTTCATTGGCCAAGTTGTTGAGACCACGGTTTCGTCTAATGCACTTAGTAGTAACAGGCACAGGCCTAAATAAATTAGATATCTGTCTAACCTAAATTTTGACAACCCTCTTTCCATTCCATCTTGAGAAAACCTAACTGTGTTTAATTAATTCCATGGTGCACAGGTCTTCAGGTGGCGATCAAGTGCAAGGACACCAACGGTGAGTACGAGACCAAGGCCGTGAGTGAGCTCCAAAGCACCGGAGCCTTCAGCGTCCCACTCGCTGCCGACCTCCACGGCGCCGACTGCCATGCGCAGCTCCACAGCGCCGCGAACGCGCCTTGCCCCGGGCAGGAGCCGTCCAAGATCGCTCCCATGTCTGGCAGCACCTTCGTCGCCATCCCCGGCAAGACGCACTACACGTCCGCGGAGTGCGCGTCCGCGTTTCTCTGCTCCCCGATCAAGAAGCGCTTCTTAGACCACTTCCACAAGGCACCCGTGCCGGAGCACAAGCCAAAGCCAGTGCCGGAGTACCACCCCACACCCGAGTACCACCCTCCCACGCCGGAGTACCACCCTCCCACTCCGGTGTACGGGCAGCCAAAGCCAACTCCGATCTACCATCCTCCCGCTGAACACTGAATGTGTCATTGAATTCCTGTGAATTCAGCATATTTTGCCACGGACGCCACACCTCCAACGGCATGCATCAGGCTTGCGTTAGTTCTTAATAATTTTAGTACTGCATGTGTTACTACTAGTGCGCCCATGGAGAATAAAATGTTGTGAATTAGTTGGGAGGTTGTACTTTGGTGATCGTTGTTTAGCTTTAATTTTCTTATAAAAAGCGGATTGTGCATCTTGTGTGTTCGTCAATGTAAGCAGCTTGTGCGCTCAGTCCTAGGTCGTCTGTTCTGTTTTAAATGTCAATGGATTACAATAGTCTTTTGTACATGGGTCAGATGTGCTCGTGTGTGATGAGTGCTAAGTGATTGTTGAGAGATGATCAAAGTTTGGTTGAGTGTTTGTTACTAACCATGGTGGGAGTATGGTTGTTGTGCAACATGTTTGTTGGCTTGTGATGGGTGCATGTGTTGAGCTTTGAGACAGTCGATGACAATGAAGAAGGTCATGCGAGTTCGTGCCGATGGACCGGGAGCGGTAAAGAACCGATGTGGAGGCTCAGACCAAGGGACTGAGGTGCCGTGGCGGACCGTGGACATGTGGCGTTTCCTGGTCCACTATATATAAAGTGATACACATGCAACACATATAAGTTCTCTTTCTTTATTAGATTAGATGGTTATAAATAAAAAAATTCTGCTCATTGAGAATAACAAACACATCAACAACATGTCTGGAGCTCAAGCAAACAATCACCATGATAACGCCGAAGGTAAGTTTTCCTATCGTTATATATTAGGAGGATGAGGAATACCATCAAAAGTGCTGGAGATTCCAAAACTAAACAATACGTCATGGGTAGTTAGATTGGGCAATATAAAGGGCTACACACAAAAGAATGGCTTAGGTTGAGAAATCTTTTTAAAAACATATTTGAGAAAACCACAAGCGCTTCCAACAAAATAATTATTTGAAAATACCACAACCACTTTCAAGATGATATTGAGAAATAATTATTCGAGAATGAAGGATATTGACAAAATGGCAAGTTAGATTAAGAAAGCCACAGGTCCAATATAACACTACTTTGGTTGGAGCATTGTCTGTTTGCTAGCATGCATGATCTGTTTATCTGCTCCCATCTAGATTAGAAGTTTGAAGTCTCATATAGAAATCATCAGAATTAATAGTGTGATCTTTGTTTCATTGGTAGTCAAAAGCATGTTAGAATGGGATGCAAAGCCACTAAGACCATAATTTGTAGTACACCATGTTCGCTTATGCTGAAATTTAGCTTATACTGATTTGTTGCGAGAGGAAAACACTATTCGTTGGCTAAAAAGTAGTTCAAGCGAACAATGTCTTCATGAATAGATGCAATTGTTAAGTAAACAAGATGCAGTTGTCAAGTCAGACGAGAATAGAATCCGGATGAAATTAATGCACGCCACGTGAAAGGTGGATTTTCTTGAAGTCAAAGTAAAAAATTGAAATATGTTATGTCTTCAACATAAAATAAGATATTTTTGGAAAGACCATCCAAGCATATAGCCAAATTGTTGACAGCCAGTAGATAGATATTCATTGGTAATTATACTCATAAACTTTTAGTAGTCCTATATGCTAGCAAAGAAGTGCACCTGATGAAGAATACACGATCCTAAAAGGCCACCGTGACGTGCATCATGCGTCAGTCTATGCCGGAAAACTCCAGAATCACCGGCAACGTGAAGGAGAAGATGGACTAGTGAAAGTGCTTCCACGGAGTTCTTTGCGGTCGCCATGCAAGACCAGCGCTTGACTATTGGAACGATGACCTAATATCATCGGCATTAGCAGCCTTGGATTGGTAGACTATGTATAACCACTGACCGAGTACCTACCACTGACCGAGTACCTATGCTAGTACCATAATTTCGAGGGCACATGTCACATGCCCGACAGACTGTGATGGCACCTCCAATGCTGGGATCACTGTAGCTAGTGCTGAAAATACACACCACTGAACGCTGGCCGCATGGTCACCCTGGGCACAAATTCACCGAAAACCGATAACCGAACCGAACCGAACCGAAAATTTAGTTTTTCGGTATTTCAGTTCGGTTTTGGTTTTCAATTATGCGCAATTCGATGTTCGGCTTCGGCTTCGGTTTCTATGTCAAACCGAACCGATATACCGAGTAACCAAAGATGATCTACGAAGCTAGAAAACGAAGGCCGAGGCGTCGAGCGGCTCTGCGGCTGAGCTAGCCCACCAGGCACCAACGGCCAGCCCAGTAGCCCACCAGTCCTGCAGTCCACCATTCACTATTTCACTTTTACTTTCACGCCCGCACCTGGCACCCGCTCCCTCCCACTTCCCTCGTACCTCCTAAGTCCTAACCCTAACCCTTCGAAAGCGGCAGGCGGCTCCGCGGTTGGCGGCGCAGTAGGGCGCGATGCCAAGGAGGCAAGTAGTGGCGGTCGGTGGATGTGAGGTGGAGGCGGACATCTGGCACCTCCGCACCTAGGTAGCGGCGGCAGATCGACATTGACGACCACAGCAACAGGAAGCAGCGCAACCACCGTCGGCAGCCGCAGCTCGGCAGCGCAACCACCGTTGTCAAGCTCCTCTACAATGGCCGCAAGAACAGAGCAGTCCTCCAATGTAAGCTTTAGTTCTTGTTCTTGCTTATTGATAGATCTAGATGCCAGCCTATTGGTGATGTTTCTTGTTAGTTGATTAGTTAATTAGTTTGTACCCTTACTAAGTACTAGATCTAAAGCATACATGGCTGGTTTTTGTTTTGATGTGTTGTAGATGGGGGACACTGAAGAAACAGTGGCGCATCTGAATGTTCAAGGGAATGAGAATGAAGTTGTAAATGTGGAGAAGGAGAATGACAACCAGAATCAGCGGTCCAAGGATTCAGAGGAAGTGGGAGATGAGGGAAGCAATAAAAGGAAGCCCATGGTTCCAAGATCAGATGTTTGGGAACACTTTAGCAAGATCAAGCTTGATAATGGGGAGGATAGAGCCAAGTGCAAGTACTGCGGCAAGCAACTCCGTTGTGACACAAAGTTAAATGGTATGTCCGCCATGAAGGCTCATTTGAAAATTTGCAAGAAAAATCCTCACCAACCCACAGTAGATAATCAAGGTACTTTGCAACTACAACCTAGCCCTGACAATAGTAGTATTGGTACCCTATCTACTTGGAAATTTGATCCTGAGGAGTTAAGGAGGAGTTTTGCTGAGATGATAATAGAAGACGAGCAACCTTTTGTGTTATCTGAACGTTCTAGCCTTAGAAAGTTCATGTCAAAAGCATGCCCACGTTTTGTTTTGCCATCTAGAAGAACAATCACTAGAGAATGTGTGAAAGTTTTTTATGATGAGAGAGAAAAACTTAGGAATTTTTTGAAAAAAACTGTGAAAGAGTTAGCCTGACAATAGACGAACAGTCTCAATTACATGTGTGTTACAGCACATTTTATTGACAATGAGTGGAATTTGCACAAAGCAATTATTGGTTTTTTCTTGGTTAAGGGCCATAGGGGGAGGACATTGGAAAATCTTTAGAGAATTGCTTGGCTAACTGGGGAATTGAGAATGTTTTTACAATATCAGTAGACAATGCTAGTGCAAACAACTCTGCAATTAAGTACATGCAAAGGGTCCTGAATGAATCAAAAGACTGTGTTGGTGAAGGAGAGTACCTTCATATGAGGTGTTTTGCACATATTATTAACTTGATAGTGGGTGATGGGCTGAGAGAATTTGATAGATCAATCGCTCGTGTTCAGGCTGCAGTTAAGTATGTTAGGAGTGGACCATCTAGATTGGTTAAGTTCAAGAAATGTGCCAAGTTAGCAAAGGTTCAGACCAAAGCATTTTTCAACCTAGATGACTGCACTAGGTGGAACTCAACTTACCTGATGCTACAAACTGCACAAGAGTATGAAAAGGCCTTTGAAAGGTATAGTGATGAAGACCCATACTATAGACTAGAGTTAGAGAGTAAGAAAGCTACAGGAGTTCCAATCAAATCAGATCGGGAAAAGGCAAGGAAAATGGCTCAATTTCTTAAATACTTCTATGACCTAACCCTCCGTGTCTCTGCCACAAGTCGCCCAACATCTCACACATACTTTCATGAAATTGATGATGTTTTGGTTCTGCTGAGACAGTAGTGTCACAGTAAAGATACATTATGTAAGAAAATAGGCCAGAAAATGTTAGTGAAGTATTACAAATATTGGGGAGAGAAGTATGGAGAGAGGTCGGGTGAAAGTCCTATGTTTGGTGTTGGTAATTAGTGATAATGCCTAAGTACTAATCCTATGCCTAAGTTGTATGTAGCATATGAGGATTAGTACATTCCAAGGTTGGTGGCAAGATTTACATGGTGATCATGATGGCCACACTTGGATTTAGACGCAACCCTACGTGATCAAGGCAAAGGTATATGCTTAAGGGTTGTGTTTTAGTAACCAAGACACCTAGTGGGTGTGGTTACATTATAGGATAAATAGTCATACTATAAAGAGGGGAATGACGTGGTTATTGAACTCCTAAGTGCCTCTAGGTGTGCATTTCATAATCATATGCATTTGGATAGAACTAATAACGCCTCGAAAAATAATTGTGAAAATGCTAACACACTCGCACATGACGTGATCACTTGGTGGTGTTAGCACATTTGCGATGGCGTTGAAGTTTGAGCGGTAGAGAGGGTTTGGGGTCCTCTCTCCCTCCCGCCGAGCTTGCGAGGTGGGATTCAGTCATTTTCAAGGAATTGAAACGCCTATTTTCCTTTATGCCAATGTCGAGATTTAGAGGCATTGTCACATGTTGTTTCACGAGCTAAAACATGTGCTAAAGTGACACACATACTTAGTCTAGCTCATATGTGAAAGGATGAATCAAACAGAGACGAACGGAGGTCACAGTGTGAAAGTCCATAGTTTGGTTTTGGCTAATTGATGAAACCTAGGGCTAATCGAGGCTTCGAGGCGAAGGACCATGCGATGGTGAAGCTTGAGCAAGACTTGGCGCTGATGGACCAATGCAACGGTGAAGAGCAAGTGAAGTCAAGGTCGATGGATCGAGACGGTCATGTGATGATATGAAGTGGATCATATCATTTGGAGAAACAAAATGGGCTCAAGGCAAAGGTATAACCATAGGGCCATTTTGTTTTGCACTCAAGACAACATAGAGGGTGTGAGTGGTTTAGGGTCGATAGCCGAACTATTAAGAGGAGAAGTCTTATCGGTTATTCGACGCACGGGTGCCACTAGGTGAATTCATGAAGTGCATTGCATGTAGGGCCTAGTGAGCTAACTGGAAAACCTTTGAAAATGATTGAGAAAAAGCTAACACACAAGCACATGGAGATGTACACTTGATGGTGTTGGCACATTTGCAAAGGAGAAGGTGTTGGAGTTGATTTTGATCAACTTGGTGAAGAGAGAAAGGTTTTTCGGTATTGTCCGGACACTAGGATGGCTCTTGGAGTGGAATACTGCTTTGATCCATTGTGAACTGGATCAAGTGCTTTAGTGGATTGTGTAGCCCTCTGAGTAAGCTTTCCAAAATGTCCAAGATCATCGAAATCGGAGTTCGAAGCTAAGAGATATCGCCGTTTTACCGAAGAGTGGTCTGTGACCGGACTCGTGACCGGACGCGTCCGGTCAGCACCTGCGCGTCCGGTCACCGCGTCCGGTCAGTGTTTTTCGTGGGCGAAAGTGACCGGACGCTGCAGCGAGTCCGGTCAGTGACGACCGGACGCGTCCGGTCACGTCGGGAGCTTGCTGGAACCTCTCTGTTCGCTGTTTCGCTGCGACCACCGCGTCCGGTCCCGTTAGTGACCACCGCGTCCGGTCAATACAAGTTTATACGCGCGAAAACTAGCCGTTGGAGCACGCTACTGACCACCGCGTCCGGTCAGTTTCGACCACCGCGTCCGGTCGTCCCGAAAAAACACGTGAAGTGGCAACGGCTCTATTTGTATGGGATGCTTATAAATACTCGTTGGCCGGCCCTTGGGGAGGTCTCTTGGCATTTCTAACACTCTTGTGCATCCTTTGAGCTAAAGCATCTCCTCCCACTCATCTCTCTTGCTTGATTGCAAATCAAAAGTGAGATTGAGTGATCCCAAAGTGCATTGCATAGCTTGAGGGCATCTAGTGGCACTTGTGGGTGGTTTAGCCGGTGGATTTCTTGTTACTCTTGGAGAGTACCGCTCCTAGCCGGCTTGGAGATTGTTGGAGGCGTTGGCAAGAGAAGGTGTTTGTTCTTGGCCACCTCCGGTTGATTGTGAGAGGTTCTTGTGCTTTCCTCGGCGGGACGCCAAAAGCAACTCTAGTGGAATGCGCGTGTCATTGAGTTACCTCACTTGAGAGTGGTGTCTTACGGTGCCTTGCGGGGCGTGCCTTGAGGGGCAAGTGACTTGAGGGTCACACCGGGAAACCATCTAAGTGTTGGTCGACACAACCGGTGACGTAGCTTGTCGGTGCACAAGTGAACACCGGGTGAACAAAAATATTGTGTCTCTTGTCTCCCGATGATTGGTCTTCATATTGTGTTGTTGTCAATATTGATTGATTGTATATCATCTTGGTGATTGGCAACATCTTCTCTTCACCGTCGGTATAAGAATCACAACCCTCTCTCTTGCACTTACTTTTACTAGATTATCTTGTGTAGCTCTAGTGGTAGCTTTGCTAGTAGTGTTGTTAGCTTGTTCTCTAGTATAAAATTAGTGACATAGCTCTTGTGTGAACTAGAGATCATAATCTACTAGACTTGTGGATAGGAGGCTTGCATCACAACCTTTGGCTAAGCAAAACTCGCTTTACGCCGTTTGTTATTCTAACAAGTTTGCTTAGTGGTATTTGTAGAATTTTTTATAGGCTATTCACCCCCTCTCTAGCCATCTAGGACCTTACAAGTGGTATCGGAGCCGTGGTCACCGTTTCAATCAAGGCTTAACATCCTTCGGTGTGAAAAATGGCTCAAATTGTGTTCAATCATGTTGGGGGCAAGCCACCGTTCTTTGATGGTGTTAGTTCTTTTGCTCATTGGAAGAGAAAAATGACAATGTACCTTGGTTCTATTCATGAGAGAGTATTGCAAGTCACCGAGAATGATTTTGCTATCATTGATCCTGATCATCTCACCGATGAGGATAGAGCAAATAGAACATGCAATAGAATGGCTCTCAATACACTCTACAATGGTATTGACACAAAAGTGTTTGAGGGCATCAAGGACTTGGAATTGGCTAGTGAAGTATGGACAAGGTTGAGTGAGACATATGAAGGCACTAAGGTTGTGAAGAGTGCCAAGCTATATGGGCTCAAGAGTGAGTTTGAGAACTTCAAGAAAAAGGATGATGAAACAATCATTGAAATGTTTCATAGATTGCAAGTGATAGTCAATGATCTCAAGAGCTTAGGGCACAAGACTCAAGATCAAGATTTTTGTCACAAGTTCTTATTGAGCTTACCTAGAAGATTCAAGATGTTGATCATGATGTTGCAAAGAGATGGGCTTGAAGCAATGAAGCCTAATGATTTGCTTGGTGAAGTATTGACCTATGACAAATATGATCAAGATGTTGATGACAAGGAGAAGGTGGAAGATGAGAAGAAGACCGTGGCATTCAAGGCCACCTCCTCCAAGGGCAAAGCTACCATCATTGAAGAAGAAGACAACAATGAAGATGGGGAATTTAAAATTGATGATGAGGCACTTGCTCTTGTAGTCAAGAAGATGGGTCACATGTTCATCAAGAGAAGAGGCTTTAAGAAGAGAAATGACAACTTCAAAAGAAATGAGCAACAAAGGAAGTGCTTCAATTGTGATAGCACTGAACACCTTCAAACCGAATGTCCCTATGACAAGAAGAAGAACAACAAGAGGGACAAGTTCGAGAAGAAGAAGAGAGAAGCCAAGATGATATTCAAGAAAGGCAAAAATGGTGCCTATGTGGTCACTTGGGAAAGTGATGATGAAGAAGAAGAATCATCCAACAAGGCTTTTGCTTCCATTGCTATCAACAAGAAGCCATCACTATTTGATTCATCCTCTTCATGCTTCATGGCTAAAGAAGCTAAGGTATTATATGATGAGAGTGATAACGAAAGTGAAATGGAATATGCTCATGATAGTGATAATGATAATGAAAATAAGGATGATGAACCAACTAAAGAACAACTATATGACTTGATGCAACAAACTAGAGACATAGCTATTGCCAAGGACAAGGAGTGTAAGAAGCTTTCAATGAAAGTAGCAATACTTGAGAAAGTCCTTAGTGAGCTTAAGACCACTCATGAGAGTCTAGTGGAAGACCATGAGGATCTTGGTAAGGCTCATTCCAAGCTTGAAAAGGCTCACTCATTGCTACTTGAGCAACAAGCAAAGAAGGAGGTTGTTGTATCATGTGATATAGGCGTTACATGTGATATAATTGATGAATCCTTTTATGAACCTATCATCATGTCAAATGCTAACCCTTCTTGTAGCTCTTCATTCACCACCACCGACTCTACCTTCACTACTAGTGATGGTTTCACTTGTGATGCCTCACTAATGGTTGAGAATGAGACTCTTAAAAAGGAGGTGGATGAGCTTACTCACGCCCTAGGCAAGGCCTATGGTGGTGAGGCCCGCTTGCTTAAGTGCTTGGGTAGCCAAAGGTTCTCTCTTAACAAAGAGGGATTGGGCTACACCCCCAAGAAAAGCAAGTCGGCCTTTGCAACTCCAAAGCCTAGCTTTGTGAAGGGCAATGGTCAGTTTTGCAATAGATGCAAGCAAGTTGGGCACCTAGAGCATAATTGCAATAAAAAGAACCAAAGCAAGAACCTTGTTAATGCTATACCTTTTAATTCTTGCTATGTACTTACTAAGAGTGTGAAGGGTGTGCAAGCTAAGTTTATTGGTACGCCAATTGTGGGCCCAAAGAAGAAGGCTATTTGGGTACCAAAGAGCTTAGTTACTAACCTACAAGGACCCAAGCAAAAGTGGGTACCTAAACTTCATTGACTTGCTTGTAGGTCAATTACAAAGCCGGAGGAAGGCATTGGATTATTGATAGTGGGTGCACTCAACACATGACCAGTACATCAAGAATGTTTGACTCAATCAATGACAATGATAGTGGTGTTGATTCTATCACATTTGGCAATAACAAGAAAGGCAAGTTTATTAGCTTGGGAAAGATTGCAATATCAAATGACATGAGTATCTCCAATGTGTTGCTAGTTGAAAGCTTGGATTTCAATCTTCTATCCGTGGCACAAATATGTGATCTAGGCTACAAATGCATTTTTGGGGTTGATGATGTGGAAGTTATTAGTGTGGATGGTTCAAATGTGGCATTCAAGGGTTTTAGATATGAGAATCTCTACTTAGTTGACTTCAATGCTAGAGAAACTTCTTTGACAACTTGCTTAATCTCCAAATCAAGCATGGGTTGGCTTTGGCATAGAAGGCTTGGTCATGTTGGCATGAAACAATTGAAGAAGCTTACAACTCACAATCTTGCCAATGGTTTGAAAGATGTTGAATTTAAGAAGAATAAACTTTGTAGTGCATGTCAAGCCGGGAAGCAAGTTGGAAGCTCACATCCAAAGAAGAGTACAATGAGCACATGTAAAGCATTTGATTTGATGCACATGGATCTATTTGGACCAACAACATACACAAGCATAGGCGGCAACAAGTATGGCTTTGTCATAGTGGATGATTTCACAAGATTCACATGGGTATTCTTTCTAAATGACAAAAGTGAAGTGTTTGACACCTTCAAGACATTTCTCACTAGAGTTCACAATGAGTTTGAGATTAGAATCAAGAAAGTGAGAAGTGACAATGGAAGTGAGTTCAAGAATACAAGAATTGAAGAACTTTGTGATCACTATGGCATTGGACATCAATTCTCGGCCAAGTACACTCCACAATCAAATGGCCTAGTTGAGAGGAAGAATAGAACATTGCTTGATAGGGCTAGATCAATGCTTCATGAGTACAATGTAAGTCAATCTTTTTGGGATGAAGCAATCAATACCGCTTGCTACTACATCAATAGACTATATTGTCATCCATTGCTAGAGAAGACCCCATATGAGCTACTTCATGGAAGAAAGCCCAATATTTCTTACTTTAGGGTGTTTTGTTACAAATGCTATATCTTGAAGAAGGGCACTAGATTGGGGAAGTTTGACAAGAGATGTGATGAGGGATTCTTACTTGGTTATTCAACTACAAGCAAAGCTTATAGAGTTTGGAACAACTCAAGTGGCATTTTAGAAGAAGTCCATGATGTGCAATTTGATGAAACCAATGGGTCACAAGATGAAGAAGAGAATCTAGATGATGTTGGTGGAGCTCAATTAGTGGAAGCAATGAAGAACATGGACATTGGGGACATTAGAGCAAAGCAAGTAATTGATATTCAAGATGATGATAAAGATCAAGTGCTAAATTCTCCACTCAAGCTAGCTAGTGACTCTCAAGTGCAAGATCATGGTGCTAGTTCATCTCATCAAGATACATCAAGTGATCAATCAAGCTCAAGCAATCAAGTGCAAGTACTCCAACCATAACATGTTGCAAGAGATCACCCCATTGATAGTGTTATTGGTGATATTAGAAGTGGTGTGCAAACAAGATCAAGATTGGCTATGTTTTGTGAGCATGCATCATTTGTGTCAACCATAGAACTAAAGAAGATAGAAGAAGCTTTGAGGGATCCAATTGGATCATGGCTATGCAAGAAGAGCTTAATAATTCCACAAGAAATGATGTTTGGGAGTTGGTAGAAAGGCCAAATGACTACAATGTGATCGGAACCAAGTGGGTGTTTAAAAACAAGCAAGATCAAGATGGCATTGTAGTGAGAAACAAAGCAAGACTAGTTGCTCAAGGTTACACTCAAGTTGAAGGTCTTGACTATGATGAGACATATGCTCCTGTGGCAAGATTGGAGGCAATAAGGATTCTATTGGCTTATGCTTGTGCACACAACATCAAACTATATCAAATGGATGTCAAAAGTGCATTTCTAAATGGGATTATCAATGAGTTAGTCTTTATTGAGCAACCACCCGGATTTGAAGATGATAAGAAACCCAACCATGTGTACAAGTTGAAGAAGGCTTTTATATGGCTTAAAGCAAGCACCTAGAGCATGGTATGAGAGGCTAAGGGATTTCCTTCTCTCTAAGGGATTCAAGATGGACAAGGTTGATACAACTCTATTCACCAAAAAGATTGGGAATGATCTATTCATAGTGCAAATATATGTTGATGACATCATCTTTGGATCAACCGATCAAGCTTATTGTGAAGAATTTGGTGCTATGATGGCCAAAGAGTTTGAAATGTCTATGATTGGTGAACTTAGCTACTTCCTTGGTCTCCAAGTCAAGCAATTGAAGAATGAGACATTTGTGAGTCAAGGGAAATACATAAGGGACATGTTGAAGAAGTTTGGAATGCAAGATGCAAAGCCAATTTCAACTCCAATGGGTACAAATGGAAATTTGGATAGTGATCATGATGGCAAAATGGTGAATCAAAAGAAATATCGGTCCTTGATTGGAAGTCTACTCTATGTCACCGCATCAAGGTCGGATGTCATGTTTAGTGTTTGAATGTGTTCTAGATATCAAGCCTCACCTAGAGAAAGTCATCTCACGGCCGCAAAGAGAATATTGAGGTACTTGAAGCAAACAAGAGATGTTGGACTATGGTATCCCAAGGGGTCAAAGTTTGAATTGATTGGATATTCGGACTCCGACTATGGGGGTTGCAAGATCAATAGAAAGAGCACAAGTGGCACATGTCAATTACTTAGAAGATCACTTGTGTCATGGTCCTCAAAGAAACAAAATAGTGTGGCAATCTCTACCGCCGAAGCCGAATATGTGAGTGCGGGGAGTTGTTGTGCACAATTACTATGGATGAAATCAACTTTGAAGGATTATGGCCTCAACTTCAAGAATGTGCCATTGCTATGTGATAATGAAAGTGCAATCAAGATGACACAAAACCCGGTTCAACATGGAAGAACAAAGCATATTGACATAAGGCATCATTTCATTAGAGATCATCAACAAAAGGGAGATATTGCCATTGAAAGTGTTGGCACCGATGATCAACTTGCCGATATTCTCACTAAGCCACTTGATGAAAAGAGGTTTTGCAAGCTAAGGAATGAATTGAACATTCTTGATTTCTCAAACATGAGTTGAATGCACCCCACCCACTTATTGACATGCCTCTCCTTCGACATTGCAAGGTAAAGTTGATTGACATGTCATTCATCCTATGCTAAGGACTTGCTAGAGCATGTAGACATATTAAGTGGTATGCATGAGCATTCATGATAAATCAAATGAATTTGATAGATATATGTTACCACTATTACCTCTATGTTTGTTTTGATCTAGTGGTGGCATATGACATGTTTGTGAGCTTGCACACCTAGTGTTGAATCTAGAAGATTTGCTATAAGTGTTTAATTCAACATAGGCAAGATAACCCTTATTAGGAGGTGTGAAGAAGCTTGTCTTTGGTTCAAATCGAATTAAATATCTTTGGCAAGTGTTCTAGGTTGAACCAAATTTGATAAATTTTAACCTACTCCATCAAACTTTTTTTTCTTCTCTCCACAATTTGATCCCATTTTTGGGTAAGTTGTTGACAAAGGGGGAGAGAAAAAGATGATTCAACATGATAAAGGGGTAAATAAAATTTTTGATGCACACAAGTAGGGGGAACAAGCTCATAAACAAAGTTGTTGCATTTGTTTGTGCATTTTCATATGACTTGCTCATTGCACATGTATTTAAAGTCAATATACATGCTTGTGTGATGCAATGCTAGTATAGATCTTGGATGATGAAATGATCTACTAGCATGCATAGGAATAGTTTACACGTGGTATCTAGACATGCCTAAAGTTTTTACAAGTGGTCCAAGAACCTTTACATATAATGTTGATCTCATGGGGTTCTTGAGTTTTGTTGGATGTCTAGTTACTTCATGATGCTAAGGATGGTGTAAAAGGCAACTCCGATTGGTATCACGCTACAAAGGTCCATTTCTTACACCTTAGCATCATTTTGGTAGAATTACTCTCTCAACACTTCTATCCATGCATATGTGCAAAGCTTTCAATCCAAACTCTATGCACATATGTAGGGGGAGCTAATGCTACCAAAACCGAGCTTGTGATAATTGTCCAAATTTTACTTATGAGCAAAATGATTGGACAAGTATGACAAGTTCAAAACTTTTATTATCAAAATCATCTTTGTGAGGGTTGTCATCAATTACCAAAAAGGGGGAGATTGAAAGTCCCTAGTTTGGTTTTGGCTAATTGATGAAACCTAGGACTAACCTTTGTATCTAAGTGGATGATTTAGATAAAGGTGGTCATTGAATATGAGACATGACATTGACTCATATGACCAAAATGGTGAAGACTAAGATGAGGCTTGGCTCGATGGACCGGTTGTGAAGGTGAAGGGCTAGTCGAGGCTTCGAGGCAAAGGACCATGCGATAGTGAAGCTTGAGCAAGACTTGGCGCCGATGGACCGATGCAACAGTGAAGAGCAAGTGAAGTCAAGGTCGATGGATCGAGACGGTCATGTGATGATATGAAGTGGATCATATCATTTGGAGAAACAAAATGGGCTCAAGGCAAAGGTATAACCATAGGGCCATTTTGTTTTGCACTCAAGACAACATAGAGGGTGTGAGTGGTTTAGGGTCGATAGCCGAACTATTAAGAGGAGAAGTCTTATCGGTTATTCGACGCACGGGTGCCACTAGGTGAATTCATGAAGTGCATTGCATGTAGGGCCTAGTGAGCTAACTGGAAAACCTTTGAAAATGATTGAGAAAAAGCTAACACACAAGCACATGGAGATGTACACTTGATGGTGTTGGCACATTTGCAAAGGAGAAGGTGTTGGAGTTGATTTTGATCAACTTGGTGAAGAGAGAAAGGTTTTTCGGTATTGTCCGGACACTAGGATGGCTCTTGGAGTGGAATACTGCTTTGATCCATTGTGAACTGGATCAAGTGCTTTAGTGGATTGTGTAGCCCTCTGAGTAAGCTTTCCAAAATGTCCAAGATCATCGAAATCGGAGTTCGAAGCTAAGAGATATCGCCGTTTTACCGAAGAGTGGTCTGTGACCGGACTCGTGACCGGACGCGTCCGGTCAGCACCTGCGCGTCCGGTCACCGCGTCCGGTCAGTGTTTTTCGTGGGCGAAAGTGACCGGACGCTGCAGCGAGTCCGGTCAGTGACGACCGGACGCGTCCGGTCACGTCGGGAGCTTGCTGGAACCTCTCTGTTCGCTGTTTCGCTGCGACCACCGCGTCCGGTCCCGTTAGTGACCACCGCGTCCGGTCAATACAAGTTTATACGCGCGAAAACTAGCCGTTGGAGCACGCTATCAGTTTCGACCACCGCGTCCGGTCAGTTTCGACCACCGCGTCCGGTCGTCCCGAAAAAACACGTGAAGTGGCAACGGCTCTATTTGTATGGGATGCTTATAAATACTCGTTGGCCGGCCCTTGGGGAGGTCTCTTGGCATTTCTAACACTCTTGTGCATCCTTTGAGCTAAAGCATCTCCTCCCACTCATCTCTCTTGCTTGATTGCAAATCAAAAGTGAGATTGAGTGATCCCAAAGTGCATTGCATAGCTTGAGGGCATCTAGTGGCACTTGTGGGTGGTTTAGCTGGTGGATTTCTTGTTACTCTTGGAGAGTACCGCTCCTAGCCAGCTTGAAGATTGTTGGAGGCGTTGGCAAGAGAAGGTGTTTGTTCTTGGCCACCTCCGGTTGATTGTGAGAGGTTCTTGTGCTTTCCTCGGCGGGACGCCAAAAGCAACTCTAGTGGAATGCGCGTGTCATTGAGTTACCTCACTTGAGAGTGGTGTCTTGCGGTGCCTTGCGGGGCGTGCCTTGAGGGGCAAGTGACTTGAGGGTCACACCGGGAAACCATCTAAGTGTTGGTCGACACAACCGGTGACGTAGCTTGTCGGTGCACAAGTGAACACCGGGTGAACAAAAATATTGTGTCTCTTGTCTCCTGATGATTGGTCTTCATATTGTATTGTTGTCAATATTGATTGATTGTATATCATCTTGGTGATTGGCAACATCTTCTCTTCACCGTCGGTATAAGAATCACAATCCTCTCTCTTGCACTTACTTTTACTAGATTATCTTGTGTAGCTCTAGTGGTAGCTTTGCTAGTAGTGTTGTTAGCTTGTTCTCTAGTGTAAAATTAGTGACATAGCTCTTGTGTGAACTAGAGATCATAATCTACTAGACTTGTGGATAGGAGGCTTGCATCACAACCTTTGGCTAAGCAAAACTCGCTTTACGCCGTTTGTTATTCTAACAAGTTTGCTTAGTGGTATTTGTAGAATTTTTTTATAGGCTATTCACCCCCCTCTAGCCATCTAGGACCTTACACAGTGGTGACCGGACGCTGGACCGGACGCGGTATCTGTGTGACCGGACGTGTCCGGTCAGTGTTCAGCATTTGCGCATGTCTCGGTTTTCTGATCGGACGCGGTGGCGCGTCCGGTCACGATCAACCGGACGGGTTTGGTCGTTCTGGGTGCTTACTGGACTCCAACCGGACGCTTGCTCTGTGGCGTCCGGTGCGACTAGCAGCGCGTCCGGTCACTGTTTCGCTGGAGCGTTGCTTGGCTTGACCAGCGCATTCGGTCAGCTACGGGACCAGCGCGTCCGGTCGAGCGTCGCGCGTCCGGTCAATTAAACCAGCGCGTCCGGTCGTGCTTCGCGCTTGCATGGTGTACGCACCTGCGTGTCCGATCAACGCGACTACCGCGTTTTCAAGTGCCTAACGGCTCTATTCGAAGGGGTACGTCTATAAATACTCATTGGCCGGCTCAAGGCTCTAACTCTTGTATTCTTTGACATACTTGTGAGCACTTTGAGCTAAGCAACTCCTCTTCCACTCATCTCTCTTGCTTCTTTGCATATTCGAAGTGAGATTGAGTGATCCAAGTGCATTTGCATTGTGAGATTGCATCTAGTTGGTACTTGGTGGTTGATTTGCTACGGGATTCTTGTTTCTCTTGGTGTTTGCCGCCACCTAGATGGCTTGGAGCAGCTTGGAGGCGTTGGCAAGAGTTGGTGATTGTTCTTGGCCACCTCCAGTGATTGTGAGGGGTTCGTGCCTATCTCGGCGAAGCGCCAAAGGCAACGTTAGTGGATTGCTTGTGTCATTTGCAATATTTTGCCATTTGGTAGGTTCTTGTGACGCCTTTTGAGAGGCTCGGTGTGAGACCGATTAGCCACCGAACCACGTGGTGAAGAGGGACACAACGGGGACTAGCGTGCCGACAAGCACATGAACGTCGGGATAAATCTTCGTGTCATCATTTTTATTGTGATTGATCGATCCCGGTGGTTGTGTATTGTGGAATTCATCTCTTGATCATATTGATTGGTTGGCTCAATTCTTCGCCCCTCGGTGATACCCTCCTAACTCTCTCTTGTATTAAATTCTCAGTTACCTTACTAGCTTGTTAGTGTAGCTCTTAGCTTGTGTAGCTAGTTAGCTTTAGTTATAGCTAAGTTGTGCGGTTTGACTTGTGCGGTTGAGTGCAAATATACTAGAATTGTGAATTGGATAGGTGGCTTGCAAACACCCATAGGCTAAGCAAATCTCGCATCTCGCTATTTATTATATTGATAAACTTGTTTAGCTTGTCTTTGTAGAAATTTTTTTTAAAGGCTATTCACCCCCCTCTAGCCATCAAGACCTTTCACCGGGGGATAGAGATAAGAGAGGAGAGAAAGACAAGGGGGATCAATTGCTTAACATTGTTATTTTTTTCTGTGTTGGTATTGATCCTCGGTTCAAACTTTCTAACTATGTCAAGATGGCAACTATGGTAATGTTTGATGATGAAATAGGTGAGAAATTGTGGGCAACAATGAACACTTATTTTCGTGCTTTGTTTGAGGAGTACAGAGAACTGTATGCTCCATCTCCAAGTGACAAGGTGGCTGCTGAAACTCAAGAAACACCAGAATTTTGTTCTGGATATATGAGCTCCATAACTGCACAACAGAGCAATAAGGGGAGTGCCAATGCCACTGTGAAGTATGAACTAAACAAGTACCTTTCATAAGATAATGAGGAGCTTAGTAAAAGTTTTGACATTCTGAAATGGTAGAAGAACAATGCTACTAGATTTCCCATAATGTCTCGTATGGCCCGTGATCTTCTGGCAATTCCTATATCAACAGTAGCCTCTGAGTCAGTTCAGGTGGAAGAACACTTGATCATTTTAGGACATCACTCACACCATCAATGGTTGAGTGGCTCGTTTGTACAAATGATTGGCTTTGTGGAAGCAACTACATCAATGCTGAAGAGGACACAAAACTTTGGCCAAGCTTGAGGAAGGTAATTTTTAATGCTAAGTCTAATTATCATTTCTATTATCTTGATAGCTTATCGTAGTAACATGACTACACTGAGTACTAACTGAAACATAATCACGTATTGTAGAAATTGGTGCCCTGGCCATTACTAAGGACAGCACTACTGCTACTGAATCTTGATTCTTGATAATGGTAAGCCTGGAACCTGTTAGCTGGATGCCTGGACTGCTAGACACATCCTGGACTCCTGGTGGTGCTTGCTGTTGTTGATGTGCTTGCTGTTGTTGATGCCTGCTGGCTGGAAGCCTGGAACCTGTTTTTTTCCTGCTGTTTATGAGTTTATCAAAACTGATGGAGTAGTACTGTGGTTTATTAAATTATTATGAAGAATGAACTGTAAGTTTGTAATATTTGATTTGAGCACTGAATTGTTAAGTTTGTATTGTCCTCCGTCACTCTGTCAGTTCTGATTCTGTCATTCTGAACTGTGTGTTTCCTCTGTCATTTTCATGCTTCGGTTTATTCGGTTTTAACCAGAAAACTGAATGAAAAAACCGAACCGAAATTGGTCGGTTTCTGGAATTCTGGGAAACCGATCTGTGGTCATTTCCTAGAAACCGAAATTTAGCAAAACCGAATAAACCGAACCGAATCGTCGGTAAAAACCGAACACCCAGGCTGACCACATGGCATGGTGGCCTCGGATTGATGATAGTGACCTAGGAACTCAATCAGAGCTACCATAGTCAACAAATCCAAGGCTGCAAATGACGACAAAAAAGCGGATCTTTGCCCCCCCCCTATGTTTCTCCACGGCCGATTGAGCGAGGTTCCTTTTCATGGGCTCCATGGCTTTTACCGGTGATCGACTTTGAGTTATCTGCTCCCATCTAACCGAGAGGTTTGAAGAGTTTGATATAGAACTCATCAGAATTTGAAACTGATCTTTGTTTCTCTCGTAGTCAAAAGCAAGGTAGAATGGAATGCAAAGCCACTAAGACCATAATTTGTAATAGTCATGAATAGATGCAACTGTTAAGTAAAGAAGATGTAGTTGGCAAGTCGGGCGAGAATAGAATCAGGATGAAATTAATGCATGTCACCTGAAAGGTGGATTTTCTCGAAGTCAAAGTAAAAATTTGTAATATGTTATGTCTTCAACACAGAATAAGATGCTTTTGGAAAGACCATCGAAGCACATAGCCAGATTGTTGACAATGCATTCATTTCCCAATTTTTTTTACATTTCCAGTAGAGAGACATTCATAGTTGGTAATTGTCATACTCATAAACTTTTAGTAGTACTAGATGCTAGCAAAGAAGCGCACCTGAAGAAGAATACACTATCCTAAAAGGACACCATGACCTGCATCGTGCGCCAATGTCTACTGGAAAACTCTAGGATCACCAATAATGTGAAGGAGGACATGGATTAGTGCATGTGTATCACGTGGAGTTCTTTGCAATCGCCATGCGAGACCAGCACTTGACTATTGTAGGCGATGACCTAATATCCTCGGCATTAGCAGCCCTTGATTTGTTGACCATGTACAGCCTCTAACCGAATACCTACGCCAGTACCATAATTTCGAGGGCACATGTCACGTGGATGACAGACTGCGATGGCACTTCCACTGCTGGGATCATTGCAGCCAGCACTAGAAATACCCACCGCTGAATGCTGGTCACATGGTATGGTGGCCTTGCACTGATGATAGTGACCTAGGAACTCTATCAAAGCTACCATAGTCAACAAATCCAAGGCTGCAAATGACAACAAAAAGCAGATCTTTGTCCTCTTACATTTCTCTGCGGCTAACCAAGTGAGGTACCTTTTTTCATGGGCTCCACGGCTTTCGCCAGTGATCGTCTTTGAGTTATCTGCTCCCATCTAGAATAAAAGTGTGAAGTTTGATAAAGAATCATCAGAATTGAAAAGTGATCTTTGTTTCTCTAGTAGTCAAAAGCAAGGTAGAATGGAATGCAGAGCGCCACTAAGACCATATTTTGTAATAGTCATGAATAGATGCAGTTGTTAAGTAAAGAAGATGCAGTTAGCAAGTCGGGCAAGAACAGAACTAGGATGAAATTAATACATGTCACCTAAAAGGCCTCCGCACGCGAGGGAGCCGGCTACCCATGCCACCGCTCCCCGCGCATAGGCCGCCGCGCCGCCATGCGAGAGAGAGCCCCAGCTCCCTATGGCGAGGCTGTCACGCTAAGGCCCGGGAGGGAGAGCGCCTCTCGCGTCGCACCGAGGCCAAGAGGGAGAGGGCCGAGAGGCCATGGGAGGGAGAGGGCTAAGAAGCCGTCACGCACTCGCGTTGCAAGAGGGAGGCGGCTTCGATTCGAGAGAAGATGGTGGAGATAAGGAGCTAGTGTTTGGGCTAGGGTTTAGCACATTTATATACTTCCTTGTCTGATCTAACAGTTCTAAATTCTCCGAGGCCATCCAAGGGCTAGAAAACATTGGTCCGACATTGTGCTGGCACATTTACCATGCCGTGCCCGTGCCGGCATTGCAGGCCGAACCTGTGGCCCAGGCACAACCCTAGACCGTGCCCATGCCGACACTATGTCACTATGAGCCCCGTCGTCCCTGGGTTGTACTAGTGTCATGCTTTTTGGGGCTGTGCCCGTGCCGACCCATCGTGCCTGGCCCGTTTGGAGATGCATCTATACCTCCATGGTATGCATGGTGCTGATATTGCAGTCGATTCACTCATTGTGCCTACTCTTAGAAGATATCCAACGAAGAAGACGTGCTTTCCTATGTAATAATTAAGCAGTGGTGCTGCTACTTGCCATGGGGTTTTCTTTTTTCTTATGCCTCGGTTTTTTTTTGGCCCTTTGTTGATGGTATCCTGTGGTCAGCCTGTGTTGTTTTTTGTATGCATGTTTAATTTCTGTGCTTCCAATTTTGATTGAATTGCAGAGCTCTTGCCTTTTTTGTAAAAAAAGGATGGTTTTCCTTCTAGTGGCAGTCATCTCTAAAACTACTTATACTAGTATACATGTCTGTGCTAACGCTATGGGGAAAACATAAAGACAATATGGTTCTTGAAAATGAAGTAAATATCGGGTCCATTATACAGATATTTCTAGCCTACTAAAGATTTAAGCATTGAAGCACTGATTTGCACAAGAGGGAAACTGATTTGCTGGCATACTGACAGTGCCTATTTGTACTGAATTATTCCAGAAAGCTTGATTTGCATCGAACAAATTTATAATCAATACTCCAACAGGATACAGACATGAACACATGACTCAGCCTGAAGCCTTGATTTCATCACACAACTTAACATGAATCAGTACATGTAGGAAAACAAATCCAAAAACAAGAATGGTGCAGATCTAATCCCCACCTAAAAACATCACAAAACCTGGGTATTTGTCCTCCCGGAATGAAGCATTGATTTTGGATCTGCCAATAACAAAGAAAGTTGGAACTCAAATTAATTAATGGATGGCGACTGCAACCGGATATACTACAGTGTGGTTTCTCTCTGTGATACCTGCTTTGTGGATTGATGTAGCAATGCTCGAGGAAGAAGTTTTATCATTACAAATAAAATGCCTGCTCATCTGTCCTATTTTGCATACAAGAGCCCATCATGTTCAGAACTTTGAATACAACAATGAAGTTCCCATGAGGCCATGACCGATTTTCACTATATCAGTGAATAAAGCTGTGTATCAAAATGGATGAGTGCAGCCTGCAGATAGACCCACAAGTAACATACATTAAGTGGAATACCTCAACTTCGGCTGTGTTTAGTTGCCCTGAAAAGGCTGAAAAGTGTACTGTAGCACGTTTTAGCTTTATTTGGCAAATAGTGTCCAATCAAGGACTACTTTGGTTCGAAAGATTCGTCTCACGATTTTGCACCTAACTGTGAAATTAGTTATTTTTTTATCTATATTTAATGCTCTATACATGTATCGCAAGTTTGATGTGACGGAGAATCTTCTTTTTGCATAGTGCGTTTTTCAAGCAACTAAACACAGCCTTCATGAAAATCAGTCCTATGGCGTGAAAGGCCATTGCCACCAACTGAAGGGGAAAAATATGCAGTAGACAGTAGTTACTGAAGTAGGAACCATAGACGACAAGGAAATGCACACATTTTTTAACTATTTTGATAGCATGGAATACATAAATGATACCTGCTGAGTTGCATTGCTTCCCACCGTAAAACGTCATCATCTATTGGATGGGTATTAAGGTATAGAATTCTTGACGAGGGCTGGAGACTCGCAGAGAGCAACAGCGGCTGCAGATGTAAAAGCGTCCAATCTGCAGTTCATATGAGCCTCCAGTCTCCTCTCTCTAATGGTAAAAGCCTGCAGGGAACAAATCATTGTTATGTTTCAGTTGATATGAGCCTACAGGCCATCGTGGACTCCTTCTGGAAGTTCCCTGAACCATGCCTGTCCAATTTAAACATAGTTTCATGGTTGTTTCAATCTGACAGATGTCCTACCTTAATCAGGCTGGCTAAGCAGTGAACACCAATGTCCTCAGGTACAACTCCTTTGTTCAGCTGGTCCCTCACGTGCTCCTCTTGGACATTCTCCGGATCAAAGGGCAATTGCCAAAAGAATTGATCTCAACAAACTGAACTATGTAAAGTCAAAAGATTAACAAAGTCTGAAAATTTATCCCAGCAGCCATAACTCCTGATGAGACCTAGGCATAATTACTAATTAGGATTACTAAACAATTGACATTGTGAGTTTTGATCAGTGTCCTAACAGCCTTTAATACATTTCTAAACGCATAGATGTACACATCTAATTAAGAACCACTGGAATTACCTCTCTCCTTAAAAATTTGAAGTTCCAAAAGCCCAGATTTACATTTAACCCTGCACATGGAAGTATGAATCTTGAGTTCTTGATAACACAAATGATATATGTGTGCACTCATTATTCAGCATGGAATTCTAACACTTACCTGCTGCAGGTATCTGCTACTACTTTAGGTCAGAGAATCTTTATGTAAGAAGATGCTGCTTTATATAAGAAGATGCTGCACCGCAAGAACAGTATGTAATCACGAGGACATCAAAGAATCTGTAGCTGAGGGGATCCAGCTGAACCCCAAATTTTAATGTCTTCACAAAATTTCTATGTTTCTATCCATGCAGTAATGAAAAACACAACAAATTGTGTGGATGAAGCCCTGGATTCAATTCCTAAGAGGCCCCAGCATAAAAAATAAACAAAACAGGGGGCACAATCCATCGAAGCAACCAAACCAAGTTAGGGTTTCTTGGTCATCACCAGGTAAAGAAGAAACCGATCCAGATCCCTGCACGGATCCCCTCACCGCGCTGATCCACTGGCACGAAGGAGGCCTTCCGCATCCCGAGCCCGCCCATGGCCGCCTCCTGGGCCCGCAGCAGTGCTCGCAACGGCAGACGCGCGGTCCCAGCCGGCGTCGATGGTCGGGGGCATGGCCGAGAAGCGGGAGACCGTAGGGGAGAGGAGGTGGCTTGCCGCAGCCTTGCCTAGCCCAGAGGCAGCGCGCCCCGCCGCGGTCTCACCTCGCCCGGCGTTGGCGGCAGCAGCCCGCGTGTCCCTGGGATCGCACGAGTGGCCATGGCCTCGAGCCCCTTGACAGAGGCGATGTCGTCAAGGGCGCGGAAGGGTCGCCGCCTCCTCGTCCTCGCAGATTTTGGCCGCGGCTGGTGATGGCCTTGTCGTCTCTTTTTTTTACGGGGAAAAATGGAGGCACCCGGAATCGAACCGTGGCCGTCTGCGGAGAGGGGGAGTCGCGTGCGGGGTGAGCGTGACTCCATCGCAGCGTGCGTGGGATGGAGGGCGCGGGGTGAGAAGCCTGGCTTCCCACATCAAACATGGGCCGTCGGATGGGTTTTGCTGTTTTATTAGCCTTTGATTTTGACGGAGACGAATTCCTATGTACAACTTTGTGAGTACACAAAGGTTGGAGACTCTCAGCGGGGGACGCTTTTCTGGGTGGACAGAGTGTAATTTAAGAATTTCATTATAGTAGAGATCATATACGGGCTGTCTGTGATGCAAGCGAGGCTCGCCATGCTTGGACTACTATCACTTAGCCACGAGATCATGTCTTTCGGTGCTTGATCACCACTCCCACCATTCTCAACTCCTCGAGTACGAGCATCCATCACTGCAATAAGGATAAGCTAAGAAAGATCACGGCGACACCGCGACAGGCTTGTTAGGGGCATTCTCTATTGCCAGTTAGTAATCGATATTGCCCATGTACAAAACCTGTTCTACTCTACTTCCACCGTCGTTCTCAAACGCTCCTACGCGCCGCTCTCATTCTGATGGATCGCCACCGCCACTTCCTTCTCCACGTCGATCTCGCCGGCTTGCTCAACCGATGGGTATGGACGGTGGACGTTTCGGTCTGCTAGGTCGGTATGTCCAGCCAGCAAACGCTCCAACCAATAATCCTTGCATGCTCGATGCTCCAGTCCCATGGCTGATGGCCATGGCTCGCCTCGCCTCCTGGCGGCTACAAACAAGATCGGCGATCGAGCTGAGATCCATCTCGACGGCAATGGCATTAGCGGTCGCCACCTCGCCGGTGGCCACCAGAGCTAGTTGTCGAGCAGCCCCCTAAGATTGAGACCCAAGTGGGCTCGTTAATTGGGCTATGCAGGTTTGCAACTTCCCGTTCTAGTTTCTACTCTTTTTTTTTTTTGAAATTCTGGTCTCAACACATACTATGTGACAATTATCATAATCCTATATATTACCGGAGTATTAAAATGACAGCTTTCAGCTCACCGAGTCCATCTTATCTTGTATTCCTAGGCTAAAAGTTTTGGCATCACCGTTATTGTACAGGCGGGCTATTTGGAAAAAAAAAATTGAACCTCCTTAACCTGCTCGTCTCTAGAGATAAGCGTTTTTTCGTGAGGAATACAGCCTTGCATGGCCGCGGGAGATCGAACTCACGACCTAAGTCTCGTCCCTGGCTTCCTTACCACTATGCCTCAAAGTGACTAATAAATTTCTTTTGTAGTCTCTCTGTCCAAGAAAACATACAGGTACAGGTTATGTGCTGGCAAAAAAAGTTTATGTTTGACCAAATTTCTAATGAATACAATTCACATTTATGACTCCAAATTAATTTATTAAGAAAATATATTTCGTAATTAATCTAATGGTATTTATTTGATATATCATAAATATTGATATAATTAATTAAATTTGAGATACTAAACCATGATACTGTGCTAGAATTGCATGTTTGCAAAAGGATGCTAGTCCAGTTAGTCTAGTCACTCTAGATGCACCCCAGGTCCTGAGTTCGAATCCTGGCTAGAGCGAATTTCAGGCTGAGGTAAAAAAAAACCCTCGCTGCAGAAGTCAGGTTTGGGGGGTTTTCTCGGTCGGGGACTGGGAATCTTCTCCTGTCAAATCTGGTCCGGCCTGTGGACCGTGTGTGCGCGCCTTGAGTGCCGCACGGCCCAGGTCCGGCAGGCGCCTAATACCGTGGGGGCGGTCTGTACCCCACCGGCCAAGTAGAATTGCATGTTTTCTGAACGGAGGTAGTATTAACTTTAGTGAATATTGCAATAAATATTTAAAAACTCTAGCAAACCCATCGTACGAAGGGTTTTAGCCCTAAATGGTGCAGGTGGGTTGAAAGGTATGTATCGGGAGGAAGTGTAGGCATCAAGATAAATGATGATATAGGACACTACATCCAAACAAAAAAAATACTTAGATAAGGAGATCCTTTGTCACATATACTTTTCAATATCGTAGCTGACATGCTCTCAATATTAATTAAGAGGGCAAAGTGGACAAATCTTCAATATCGTAGCTGACATGCTCTCAATATTAATTAAGAGGGCAAAGTGGACAAATCAAAGGAGCCATTCCTCACCTTGTGGATGATGGATTGTCTATCATGCAATATGCAGATGATAGAATCCTTTTTATGGACCATGACTTTGAGCAGGCTAAGAATATGAAGTTATTGCCCTGTGTTTTTGAACAATTATTAGATCTAAAAATTAACTTTCACAAAAGCGAGATTTTTTTTTCGAGAGGCCAAACAGTCCGGACAAGATTACCGGTCTGTTTGATTAAGCTGTGGCGGTGGGCTGTGAAAAGCTGATGTGGAATGTCAGCTGTGAGAAAGATGAAAGCAGTTTGGCTGAAACCGCTGTAAACAAGCTGCTGTGAGCTGTGTAAAAAGTCTGTAATGCCCCTGTCTGCTACGTTGATTATATGTAAAAATGACTGTAAAATGCTATGCTTCAATGATTCACATAAGTAGGTCCATACAAATTTACAAAAAAAATACATGGTTAATATAATGATTTCCTCCGATACATAATTATCAACCTCTTGTACTAAACAAAGCGTCATGCTCCCTTTTATCGTGCTCCCTCTGAAGAAAATCAAATTGTCCTTCATTTGTTTCCAAGGAGCTAAAGATCTCCCTAAATTCAGGGTTCACAATCAACAAGGTGGCTGTACTTTGGTCCTTGTTTCATAAACTTGGCATGGCTGCATTTGATTCCTTTCTCAATATTATTGCATCTTTGGAATTATAAATAGAAAAAATAGCAAATCAGATCCTATCAAAACTGTGAAAGTTACCGGGTGCTGAGAACAATGAACATTGAAAAGATTTTACAGCAAAAAACTCCTTAGGCAATCTAGGTATAGGTATCATCAATAGTTACTCAGGCCATAACAATGTATCATCAATTTCACCATGTGCACAGCATACTCCCAGTACAAAACATCCAAGCAACAGTATCTCAGAGATCCCTTTTTTCTACTAATCAAGCATGCTGCGATTTTGGACAGATTAAAGAGGGAAAATAGGGGAGGTCCAGATACCTATCTTGTGGATCCGGTCGTCAGTGTTGCAGATCAGGGAAGAGATGAGGGGAGCCGCGCCTTTGTTGCTCTGTGGCGCCGGGAGAGGAGATGGTTCCTAGCCGCCGGCCCTGCAACCCTAGCAGGAGCTCCGCCCGACCGAACGGACGCGTGGCAGGCGAAGGGAGGCGCGGGCAGAGCTCCTGCAGCCGGGGATCGACGGATCTAGGGTGGGGGAGGGGGGCCTGGCCGGCAAGTGCCCTGGAACCGCAGTGAGCAGGTGGCGACAGTGGGGGCGACCAAGTCATGACATTGGGGGACGAGCAGGCGACCTTATCTGTCAGTGGGAGTCGGATGGGGAAGAAAGATGAACCAGTATTTTTTTCACTTAGGAGTGGCAGGCTGCTAATATTTCAAAACTTTCTCCTCCCAAAGCCGGTGAAAGCAGGTTCGGAGGAGCTGTGCATTTTCATTGTGCGGAAGCTGGCTTTTGGAGAAAGCCATTGGTCTATTTGGGGAGGGGAGGGGGGGGTGGTCTTTGGTTGGCTTTGGACTTCTAGGAAGAACGAAGAAGCTGCCCCAAAATCCAAACTAAAGGGACCCTATACTAACCAGTTCGGCTGTGACATAGGCATGTTCCCTTTTAGGTACTTAGAAATTCCAATACACCACCAAAAACTACGAAATTTGGAGTGGGGTGCTATAGAAGAAAGATTTAAATGGAAACTAAGTACTTGGAAGGCTAAGCATTTATCATATGGGGGTAGACTGGTGTTGTTGAATTTAGTTCTAAGTGGCCTACCTATGTTCATGATCTCTTTCTTTGAAATCCCAAAAGGTGTTCTTAAAAGACTTGATTTCTATCGGTCAAGATTTTTTTGGCAAGGCAATAATGATAAAAAAAAATATCGCCTCGTTAAATGGAACATACTTTGCCATCCTAAAGATCAAGGTGGATTGGGAATACCTAACCTTTGGATCAAAAATAAATGTCTTCTAAGCAAATGGATTTTCAAATTATTGAATGAAGATGGAACTTGGCAAACCTTGCTCACAAACAAATATTTGAGCTCAAAATGCCTTAACCAGGTTCAATTTTAAACCTAGGGACCTGCAGTTTTGGAAAGGTTTGCTAAAGGTCAGGGAGGCTTTTCTGAGGTGTGGGTCTTTCAAAATAAGAGATGGCTCGCAAACTAGATTTTGGGAAGACACATGGGTAGACTCTTCACCCCCTAAAAGAGCAATTTCCTAGCCTGTACAGCATAGCCAATTGTCCTCATGTAACCGTGAAGACGGACATGAATCAAGTGTCTATTAATGTCTCTTTTCGTAGAGCACTAACTGAGGATAAATGGACGGTGGCTTAACCTAGTAGCTAAAATAGCCACTGTTCAACTTTCCAATGAGAGGGATGTTTTTAACTGGGGCGTACATAATCATGGCCACTTCTCTGTATGGTCAATGTATGCGTACATGATAAACCAAGGTACCCTTTTTATAATAAATGAAATTGAAGCTTCCTCTTAAGATAAAAAAAAATCTTCCTTTGGTACCTCCAAAGAGGTGTTATCTTAACAAAGGACAATTTAGCTAAAAGGAACTGGACTGGTAGCCAAAAGTATTGTTTTTGTGATCACAATGAAACAATAAAGCACCTTTTTTTTATTGCTGCCATGCGAAAACTATTTGGAATATTGTTCACATTGCTGCTGGGTTAACCCCACCTAGATCTACTACTCACATGCTTGGAGGCTGGCTCATGGGCATGTGGAGGGAGGATAAAAAACAGATTTTTGTGGGAGCTGCTGCTATTATTTGGGTGTACTCGTAATGACATTGTTTTTGATAAAAAAATAAAATATTTCTTTTATGCAGGTTATTTTTAGAGGAGCATATTGGTTGCGATTTGGATGCTCCCGCAGCGTGAAGATAACAGGGAGACATTTCGATGTGCAAGCAAAGCATTGGAGGTTATCGCTCTAGATGTGTTTGCCAAGAATGACTGACAAAGTAATAATAGACTTTGCTTATGATTTTCTCCTATTTGAGTACACTATTTTTAAAACTACAAACTGCGTCTGCTTCTCACGTGGAAGCGCCATCCACGTCGCCCTAAAATCACCTGGTCGTTCGATCTTTCGTTTCACGGTCCAGATTTGTTGGAGCGGATTCCACCGGAAGCAGCTTCCCAGGCTTTTCCTTCACTTTCCCGCCTCCTCCTCTGATTCTCTTTCGTTTCACCGGCTTCTCGTTCAAATCCGGTGAACCAAATATAATGCGCGGCTTCTGCTTCTCCTTCTCTAGTCTTCCCGACGCTTCTCTTTCTGCAGCCTTCCCAATGCTTCTCTTTCCCGCACCCTGCTCACCCCGCCGAACGCTGCTGCCCCCGCCCTCGGCGACGCCGTGCTCGGGAGTGCCATCGTCGCCCCCCTACACCCGGAGAGGTCGCCACCACCGCCCTCTCCGGCCCCGGTGTGCCAGTGACCTTACCTAGGGTTTCGACCCTTGGTCACCGGTCGCGGCGGTGGCGAAGCTCAACGGGTGGATCTACCGCCGGTACCTCAGCCTCTCCTCCTCCTGCTCCACCTCATGGTTCCTCTCCCGGATCCTCTCTCTCCCTCCATCTTTCCCTTTGCACAGGTGATTGGCCGCCGCTGCAGCCTATGCTGGCTCCTGGCGACAACAAACTCGCACAGGCCTCTGGGTGCACCCTAATCGGTAGCCTCCTAGATTCATGATTTTTTTTTGCCATATGCCACTTCCAGGAAGAGGGATCTATGTTGTAATACATCCATTCTTGTTTCGCTATTTGGCACCCGTATGGAAGAGCTTCCGAAATTTGGTGCTGTCATTTTCCACTTTTTGGTATAGAGTGTTCCATTCAGTTTTGTAGACTGTCCGTCACATCAATGTGCGGTGTGGTATTCTGCAGTGGTTCTTCTAAATGTGCCGAGTACAATAAATTAATAGGATGACATAATTTAGTTAAAATTCTAAAACAATTTTTTCTCTTCACGACATATTTCCAAATGGTTGGTACATTCAATATTTGTTTCTTCCTCGCAGGGACACTATGGTGATAAATGCACAATTATGTCCTAATGGTGGATGCTAGGTTTAATGCTCGGACAATAGTACAGTTATGGATCAGCAAAACAGGTTATGGACCAGCAAAACAGTCTACCAGCTGCATCTTAGTTCTAGGTGCCTCCTAATTCATGTGCACCCTTAGTCCCTTATATATAGTGTTTCCATTTGTATAGTGGTATCTAGAGGTCCAAAATATCTGGGGCTAGGTAAATTTCTATCTAGGTGCCGTATATTCTGCTTTCTTTGTTTTATGTTCATAGTTGCATGTCCAAGATATATCCTCTAACTATTATAGCAGCTAACGCAAGAAATTTGGGTTCAATATGTGGCTTCCCATCTTCTGCTCATGTTTCCAAGAATTTTGAGGTCATAGGTGGTTTGGACATGTTCAACGGAGGCCTCCTGAGGCGCCGGTGCGTAGTGGGGTTCTAAAGCGAGCCGATAATGTAAAGTGCGGTAGAGGTCGACCTAAACTAACTTGGGACGAGTCTGTTAAGAGAGACCTTAAGGAGTGGAATATCTCTAAGGATTTAGCTATGGACAGGAGCGCTTGGAGACTGGCAATCAACGTGCCTGAACCGTGACCTCTTTCTGTCTTGTGCCATTTATGTCCCTTTATGTGTCTCTCTGTTTATCGTCTCTTTTGGGTTTCATCTCTAGCCTACCCCAACTTGCTTGGGACAAAAGGCTATGTTGTTGTTGTTGTACACAGTTTAGATGAACTCATCTACTTCATACTAATAATTCTGTTTAAATATTATTTTCAGGATTCCAAAGATGCCATTTGCTCTTCTAATCCCGGGGTTGCAGGAGAAGGCCAGCATGACTGTCAGTGGCAACCTGAAGCCGCTTGATGGTTATCCTCTACAATTCATCAAAGCCAACCACATCGCCTCTGGTAATTGTGATTTGCACAGCTTGTTAGACAGCCTCTGAGTTTCTTTTTTTTTTACATAGAAACGAGTTCGGGTTTATATCTAAAATCTCCAAAAAAAAATCAGGCTTAACGGGATGGAATTTGGGGTGCATCCTGGAGCTTGGGTTCTGTGTTTTTTTTTTCTGTATGGTGACTCCCACAAATGCAGGTTTCTTTTGAACAATCCCATTTGCAGCCTTATCTGCATATACCATGACTCATGTACACCTATTGCTTGAATGTTCACCACAATAAAATCTAAATTTTGATGCTTGATTTCTCTGTGTACCCTGAAGAAAATTGTTTCGTGTGATGGTTTGGTCGTAACAGTGAAGGTGCCAGCGCAACCTCTGGTTGCAAGAATTAACTTTAATATTCTTCCTGTGTGGACAAAGCAAACCCATATGAAGTTTGTTTCTGAAATATTTCCTACATGCCAATAAAATTACTAAGTTAGTCTATATATTATGTAACACTATAACTGATGTGTTAGCTGCAATAAGAGGGTCTGTTCCCCTAGCACACACCATGGCCTGCACTTTTTGCATGAACATACGCTTGCTGAAAGTATTGAATCTATTGTACAGATAATGGTGGAATGTTGCTTTCTTGCATGTGCATGCTAATATGAGATTAGTGAGATAATGAAGCCACTTTAGAGTAGCATTGCAGATAAATATTGCCACTCATACATAGGTTCTGAATCAATATTTTGTTCCTCTCTTCAAATTAAAAAAAAATCTCTGAAAAGTTAGTTGATCAACAGGTTTGAAATATGAATAGGAGAATATATTTATCTAATGGCAACTTGGTTGAGTTGAGTTACTCTCTATATATGTTTGATTTATGAATTATGTACACCTATTGCTTGGATGCTCACCACAATAAAATCTAAATTTTGATGCTTGATTTATCTGTGCACGCTGAACAAAGTTGTTCTATCTAATGGTTTGGTCGTAGCAGTGAAGAGTGCTAGAGCAGCCTCTGCTTCCAAGGATTAACTTCAGTATCCTTCCTATGTGGACAAAGGAAACCCATATGAAGTTTGTTTCAGAAATATTTTCCTACCTGCCAATAAAATTACTATTATATAACACTATAATGTGTGTGTGCTGCAGTCTCCCCTACCACACACCGTGTTCTTCTCTACAAAACAAGCTTTGTATCCTTCGTTTGGTCGTATATAGCAACTGGTGTGGCCTGACCACTCTGCTACTCATTTGCTCATAGGGTTTGACTGAACGCCCACCATCTTCTAACTCTTTGGACAGAAGAGTTCCATGGGTTTTAAATTTACGAGTAGGTTAAATGCAATGGAGACGGATCCTAAACTGGATATACATTCACATCTACATCTGGGCCAAACATTTTGCCTGCCTAGTGTTTATCTCCCATATGCCTTGTATACTTGCTATCTTCTAATACACGCACTATTTTTCACAGTGCCTCATGCGAAATGGATGTTCTTTTCAGGTTGTTTTCTTGACACATTCTCATAAGGCTAATGCAACACATATCAACCACATATGCTACGGATTGGCCACTCTGGACAGCAGGTATATCATTTAGTGCTTCCTATGATACCTTACTGCCATTGTCTTCTCATATTTTCAGCAACGGATTCTTACTAGATCCTTTTGAGTTGTGCTCGGAAGTTGCCCACTACATCATTTTTACTGAACCTAAATCTTTTTTTTCCTCCTATCCACGAATAAAAATACCAGTGCCGTTTTGGCTAATGGACAATGAGGTCACCAGTGAATTCCTGTATATAAAGGTTTTCTCTATTTACCTAAACCTATTCTGCTACAGAACAACAATTATGAAATTCTCTTTCTCTTTAGAATACGCTTCGATAGAATTTCTTTGTACCAAAATTGCCCTTAGCAATTATAATTGCCCTCCTCAACATGCTTGTTGGAACTAATGGTGGGGCAATTTCTTTGTAGTTACCATTGTCCATTTGTTCTATTTGGTGCTTCCATAAAATTTTGATGTTCTCCATATCACCCCTGATGAAAATAAAATATCATGCAGCTTCCACGAGATCATTATATTGATATTCTGATTTCCCAATTCGATTAGCGCTTATGCTAGTTTTACTTACGTCAATACCTGAATGTTTTTTATTGTTATGATTTCATAGCCCAATCCGATCTGTGCTGGTTTTTATGTCCAAGAAATACAGATATCGCTTATGTTCCCACCTCCTTGCCATGTCGTCCAACCATTTCTGTTCATAATGTTTAGGATGCTATCTTCCTTTATATAATTACAGACCACATCCAGTCTCATTGTCTCGCTTCTATATATCACCGCCTAATTCCATATGTTGCTTGTGAAGCAGGCGATGCCGATCGACCACAGTTATGTCTCACCATTTTTTGCAACGTGCGTAGGAACTTGCTCCCCGACTCGAAGATCATCATCGTTTCCTTACTATGCCGGTCCTATGGGTCTCCAGATGGTTTCAGACTAACACCAAAAAATAGACCCTCCTATCCATGATAAATGTGTCTCCAGACCTGATATTTGTAGACTATTAGCATTATAATATGTCCCCATGCATCAGATCACTTATATTATATTTCCATACATCACCACTGGTCTTTCCGGACCAGAACAACATATGTAATATGCTTATTACTCATTGCACTTTTCAGACTTCAACACAATGTGTAACATATATATACATCCTAAATATATGTTCATGTACCTTATTAGTCACCGCGCCTCTTTCATGTTTCAAATTTCACTATAGCTGCATATGCGCACGAGGGCGCTCGCCCTTCACTAGTTTCTCTTTATCTTTGGCAGCAAATAAGCTAACAACATTGTAATACTTAGCTGTATGCTGTCGCAGATGCTGGAATTTTTCCGTTTTCTAAAAAAAATATTTGAAAACTCTAATCGAATTTAAATAAAAAACATAGAACTAGAAAGTGTCATATCTCTTTGAGTACCATAACTTAGGTTTAGGTTATTTCTCCATCAAAGGTCATTTTTTGAAACATTAAAAAGTATAAATTTTAAAATCATTAATCTTAAAACAAAAGTTTCAGGCCCTAAATGATTTTAAATGAAAAAGTTGTCAACTACAAAGTTGTATATGTCTTCGTGTACTACAATTTAGCTTAGGTCATTTCTCCATCCAAAATACTTTTTGAAAATTCAACAAAATAAATTCTAATTCTAAAAACTTAAAACATAATTTTTGGGCACGAAGTGATTTCAAATAAAAAAGTAATCAACTACAAAGCTTTAAATCCCTAGGAATACTTCAATTTTTGTTTAGGTTATTTCTCCGCAACCACTGAAGGCACCACCATCCTACCGCACGCTAGCACCATAGGAGAAGGGTCGGGGCTGGCCTGTTTGGCACAACACACAACGTCAGCCCATAAGAAGACCGCCGGTGCGAGGGGAGAAGTGGTGGGCTATAAGGAAGGGGCAAGGTTGGCCCGTGGGGAGATAACTGGCGTTGGATAAGGGGCTAAGCCTGTGCCTCGGCCACCACATGGGCAAGCTCAACCCCAGCTTCAGCCACCATAGGCCAGTGCGCGGACGAGTTCAGTTGGCAATGAGAAGACAGACAAGGGAAGGACTAGAGGACAAGGACAAATATAGTGGTTGGGATGGATTGTGGGACCCACCTAAAACTGCATCGCTGAAGTTGCATTGTTTTAGGGTGTCCCGGCAATCTAGTTAGCTTGTTATTAATTTGATATCCATATTAGTTGAAGAGGTACCACAACAATTCATCCATCCAACAGTTATTTACAGCACACACTCCGAAGCAACATGTCCCAAAGAGATGCGGAGGGAGAATAGACTATTAGACTCTCATGTGGCATGCGAGATGCCCTGGGTGTATACAAATCGTCTAGCATGGAATCTGTCGCTAGCGGTGAGTTTTTAGCCATCTCTCTTTTTTTCATATCAGCGAGATTCCAACTAACTCCGACATAGATAAATGATAGGACGCCCTTATACGCGGAGGGAGATTGAGTACTCCCACCGTATGGGAAAAAAAGGTCGTTTTAGCCTCCGGCGTTCTTTGCGTAAAGGATGTCGCTTTAGGTTTGATAACGTGGTTTTGGACGCTAATGCCCCTAAACTCTTCGGTTGCCATCCCTTCATTAGTTCATTCAATCACGGGAGTAAATAGCGCCGCTTCTGTTGCTGTCCCTTCCGTGGCCAGTTCATCGCCCGCTCGCTTCCCCTTCCTCACCGGCCACGCTCAGTGCGCGCCATGGGAGCTCGCCGGAGCCGCTACGCTGGCCTGCGCCCGCGCACGCGCACGCGGCCGCTGCCCTCGCTCGCGCCCTGCGTCACAGCACTCGCCCGCGCCCGCTCGTGCCGGTTGCCACATCCGCCATGTTTGCCCGCCGCGTCTGCTCGCCGAAGCCGTGTGCGCTCGGCCGCTCGGCCGCGCTGCCGCTCGCAAGCTCACGTGCTGGTTCTCAGATGCCGCGTGGTGTGGTGTGCTGCTTCGTGCTTTTGGCTGGTAGGAAGATGCCAAGAACACATCGGTACTAGCTACTTGTTCGATCTATGAAACGCTCATCAGATGAAAAAGAAAGATGCCAAGATCGAGCACTATAATACATCGGTAATACTTGTTCGATCGAGATTAAATGTCTCATGCACACATCCATGCTTCCCTCAGTTCTAAAATGAGTCTAATTGTGCAACTACTAATGAAGGTCCAGTTGTTCCATGAACCAAGCTTGTCCATAGCGTCGGCTACCAATGAGCGGATAAAATTGAATTCTTGAAAGGCCCGTTTGACGAGGACATCAACACCAACGATGCATCCATGTCGACACCAGTATCTATTGCTGGTCCTTTTACTCATGCTCATGCTCGTAAACTTAATCATCAAGTGAGTTCCCTCTTGAGCTCCTGTCCTTTAAATCTTGGAGATACGTGCACTCTTATTTTGATTAGAAACCAAGGAGAATACCGAAAGGGAAAAAGACTCGCGTAAGCTGGATTCAGACTGCAGCACAGCTTCAACTTGTGATAGTCACCACAGTTGCATACGGAGTGGGATTTGGGCGTTTCAGGACTTGATCGAAATCTCAAGTCTATTTTCATATGGATCCGGTCTCATGTCCATATCTTCTCGGAAGCGGCGGTAATGATCCAAATATCACCAAGAGGTTTTTCTATCCAGGGTGTTACGCCACCTTAATTTAGCCCAATGGGCTATGTATCGTTTTAGGGTCCATTAGGGACGTGTCTTAGGGTTGGAGCACGACCCAAATGGTCGTCCTCCTCACATCATATATCCCTTGACCGCCGCCAGGAACACTTGGATTTTGTTTAGATCAGGTTTAGCTTTCGCTACTTGCTTATAAGCGCGCGTGCTAAATCAGCCGCCCGTCTTCTTGTCTTCGAAACCCCACTTTATTGCAGATTGAGTTTGAAACCTTCATTTACATCTAGTAATTCAGTACTTGTTCTACTTGTTCTTGATAGTTCTTCGATTGCTTGCAAGACGAGTGCCTTAGTGGCCAGGTGTCGCGCTCCACAAGATCGTGACAACCATTGGGTGGTGTATCGGTTGCTAAGGCGCGGTCTTGGCAGGCTGTAGTCGGGCCGTGAACGTCATCCCCCATCCACCAATCAAGTTATTCCACGCCTCTCATCGAAAGATCGGACAAAACCCCTAACAGGTTCACATCAGTGTTCATGAAAGCAAATTCGGTTATAATGATACTAGATTGATTTAAAATTAGAAAAGAAAATGTACTTGTAGAGAGTGTACTTTTTGAATGCTCAGAATAATGCCATGAACGGTTTTTGCAACTTTCTTATTTTCAATAGCTTGGATAGCACGAGATATGCCCAGATCTACTATATCAAGATTCGGTGAATTTGCTGGTTGCAAAATGACCCTAATGTCGAAACCATCTTCTTTACCAGCTTCAAGGAAGTGTGGATCATCTGGTTCTACTCTAATATGAGAATATGCATTATCTTGTAGGATAGATAGGGTTGTTGACATCTTCTATTGGCCATCTAGCTCGAATAGCAGGAAGAACACTAGAAATCATGAATTCTCTAATTACATCTCTTGTAATTGTTGCTATCGGCTTCGCTTCCATTGTCCCAGCTGGCTGGTTAACACTATTCCTCTTAGCATGCTCAAAAGTAACTAGAGGAAAGCATCCTATCTTTCCATTAAAAATAACTACACCTTCCACATCAAATCTTGGCCGAGCAGTCACACATAAAAACTTTTATTTTAGGAATGTTGCTCTCGGAAGAACCTAAGGTCATTATTCTAGTAAGAACACAAGAACACCAATCCTCATCTTCTGGTGGCAAGTTGAAATCAAATCATATCCAAAAGGAAACTAATAAGGAACGATTGAATATAAAAAGAAAACAATGATATGAGAGACGATTGAATATGAAAAAGGAAGCTAATAAGAAATGAATCAAATCAAATCCTATGAAAAATGAAACTAATAAGAGATGCATTACCGTTGTCATCTTCCAGTACAGGCTCGTTGAAATCAAAGTCAGCAAATAAATCAACCATGTGTTGCATGGTAGATGAAAGAGCTAGAAGAGGTGGCTGCAAGTAACCCAACTGAGCGCCAGGCCTCCAGCGATCCGAGCGTGAAGGCAAAAAAAAAAAGGCGCCCAAACACGAGTGAACAGCAAAAAAAACGCGCCCAAACGCGATCGAAATGCAAAAATAAAAAAGGTGCCCAAACGCAGCCGCACACTACAATGCAGCACAATAGCATGCAAATTTCACGAGCTCTTAAAAAATAATGCGACCGAGAGGGATCGAACCAAGCTCCTATCCAGCCTTGGGCCGCGGAGCGTTTACCACTCCGGCTAACAAACTTTGTTGAACTAGGGAATATCCGCAGTCCTATTTAATAGTAAGGGAAACAGGAAAAAAAATATCCTCTAATTAATCACTTCTTGATATGCTAAATCATGTTCTAAACGACTTTCTTTACCGGAGAGAGTACATCTATTTCAACAACCAGTATCTAATTTAAAATTAATGACAGTTGTGAGATCCGGCAAAGGATCATCGAAAGTAAACAATGTTTGTTTGTTCCATAATAAATGCACAAATTTGTTGGTGCTGCATGCATGCACCCATGACGTACGTTGTCAACAAAGTGGATCCGATGGAGTTATTTGTAGTCCGCAGGTAGATATGGGCAGCTGCAAAGGGTGATCAACTTGGAACGGCATTAACTCTTTAAGACTGCAAAGCCGGTGCCAGATTTTGGTAGCTCCTTCATCACTACTAGCTAACAGCGGCACTTAACTTCCGCCGCATCCGAGTGCTTGGATTCAGCAGCTCGATCCTATATAAACCCAGGACGGCTCCTCCTTCATCTCCATCAATCCACTTGTACCTAGTTAATTCTTGTGAGCTCGCCAGAAGAACAAGCCAAGCTTCCATTTGTCATGGGGCCTCTGCCTCGCTGCCTGCTTGCTGGCATCTGCGCTGCCGTCCTGTTAGCAGCAGTGGTCGCCCATGGTGCGGAGCACGAGACGGCGTCAATGGTCGTCGGCTTGGCCAAGTGTGCCGACTGCTCCAGGAAGAACATGAAAGCTGAGGCGGTATTCAACGGTGCGCTGATATAATTTATATATATGCTACTGGCCTCCTACCATTTTCAGTTTTGCATTTTTCTGGGCAAACTTATATATTGTTTGGTTCCTTGTTCAGGCCTTAAAGTGGCTGTCAAGTGCAAGAACGCCGACGGCGTGTTCGTGACCAAGGCCTTGGGCGAGGTTGACAAGTCCGGCGCCTTCAGCATCCCCCTCGCAGATGACCTCCTCCGCGAGGACGGCGAGCTGAAGCAGGACTGCTTCGCGCAGCTCCACAGCGCAGCCAACCAGCCATGCCCCGGACAGGACCCGTCTTGGATCGTCGGGCCAACCAGCGACAGCCAGTACGACGACGACAAGATGAAGAAGACCTTCGTCGCAGTCGCCGGCAAGGTGCACTACCCATCCAAGGAGTGCGCCTCTGCGTTCCTCTGCTACCATTTCTTCAAGAAGCATCTCTTGCACAAGAAGCCCATCGTGATTATCCCTCACATCCACAAGAAGCCGGTGCCAGAGTACAAGCCGCCGACAGCGACGACGCCTGTGCCGGTGTACCACTCGCCCATGCCGGAGTACAAGCCGCCCCACCCCACGCCGACTCCGATCTACCATCCTACAGCTGAGGACAAGACCCAGAACCCTGAGACGGACCCTGAGAAGTTCAAGAAGCTCCTCCCCTTCATCAAGAAGAACCCCTTCTTCTTTCCCAAGTTCCCCAAGTTCCCTCCGGGGAAGGAGGAGATCAAGGCGTAGAAAAATGGGTGAGAGACGAAATGTACTCCGTTCGTCTGCATCTACTGTTATGTAGTGTCTGCTTGCATGGATTATCATTACCTCTTTTTGTTTCTTGACAGTGTTTGTTAGCTCTCATAGGCCAGCTGGCCTCCCGCTAATACAAATAAAACTTTTGTTCTGTTCACGTAAACCTCGATGAAACATGAATGGGATTTTGGTGTAGGGTTACTGGGTTAGGCATGACTTATATGGTCGATCTGTCTCACAGACATTTTTTTTTAATGTAGTACACATGTTATTTAGACTGTACTTGCGAAGGCCTCTGCATGCCTTTGTAGTAGTATGGAGAGAAGATTTGGTGAGATTTCACAAAGTGTCTTAGTTGAGATCGAAATGAGACAGCACTCTGCCATATTACGAAACATGTTGGTATTGGCTGAACCTACAAGGGGGCATTGCTTGGTCTTCAATATACCAAGGTACAACGCATTTGTAAGTTGTCATGTGGAACCAAAATCTTTGGTAAAAAGGAGTGTCATCGTATCATGCAGAGAGTACAAATGAAATTCACTATTAAATTGTACATAAAACAACACTTGACTAGTATAATTAGTAGAGTTAATAATCTAAAAATCAACAACTTATCTCTAAACAAGCAAAATTTTCACGTCCCTGACTGATGTACAACTTCCACTGGTAGTACCCCATGTTCCAACAGTTCAGAATAGCAAGCCAAGCAACATCTAAAAGATATGCTAACAAACCACCACAGAGATAAACATAAACAACTCATAAAAGGAAAAAAAATACCACAAAGCAATGAATTAATGGCTTTTCTTTGCCTTCTGATAAGGATGAACTCTCAGAAGTGTGCTTGAGGTAGTGGCCTAGTGGGTGAGTTGGAGAAATCTAGAATCACTCAAAGATCACTCAATAAGATCAACTAGCACTGGAGGTTACTCTACGGGTTTCTGAACTAGGATAACTCAGAGATCACTCGATAGAGCACCGGACGTTACTCTACGGGGGTTTCTAAAAGAAGAGCCAATCTCAATTCTCACAAAACTCAAATCTCAACTCTATTTCAAAAGATGGATTACATGGCTTATTTATACTAGGAACATCCCTATATATTTGGGTGTGAACATAAATATAAATGAAAGTATATGGAAGGTTATCTTAGTGGAGCATTTGAGGAGTTTTCTTCCATTCTCGAGCAGCCACAAACAACCTGTGCAGCCTTAACAAAAATGGCCATAACTCCTAGCTTGGAAATCTAAAAGATACATCATTTGTTGTGTTAGAAACTAGACTTACATATCTTTCCGATGGTATAGTGTTTGGTGAGGTTTGCATAACTCTTGCTGCACGGTGCTTGTGCGCACCATTGTTCTACCCGGAGGGGCCTGTAATCTTGCAACACACCAACTGTGTTTGTGGTGTGGCCACCAACGGTGTACTAGAGGGAACGAGGGCTGCCGCATTTTGGCCAGAAGCTCAATAGAGAACACATTGGGGAGCAGTCCGAGGGAGGCCACACAAAGATCCACTTGCACATGGAGAAGGCCCTTGGACTATCCATGGAGTTATCAGCTTGGCCCTTATGAGGGCATCCTTGAGTGGGGCTCCAATGTGGACTTGGAAGAAGCGTGAGCTTCTCGATACATCAGGAAAAATCGTCGTCATAGGAGTTTGCATTCTGTAACTCATTTACGCTTTTGCACTTACTTGCAATCCTTAGCTCTAGGCAACTACAGTCTCCAATCATCCATACGAATTATGATTCAAAAAGTCAAAATTTCTCTCCTCATTGGTTCATCCGGTCAACACACTAATTTTATAAAATTTATAAAATTCTAGGTATTACATTCTCCCCTCCTTCAATAGAATTCGTCCTCTAATATTTATTGTTACCTACTCATGGAAAAGAAACTTACATATTACTGAAATAAGAAATTAAAGTACTCACCTAATGTGAACAACTCTAGGTACTCCTCCCTCATTCATGACTCGAGCTCCCAAGTCACTTCATGTTCTATCTGATTTGTCCGAAGAACCTTCACATACTTGAGACTCCTCCATCGTAACACTATCAAATCCCTCCAAAATTCTCACAGGACGGTTCTTAAAGGTCAAGTCTTGCTAAATAGTTTGAGGCTCCAAAGTAAAGTGGTTTTCTAGAGCTCGCAAATACTTTCTTAGCATGAAACCATGGAGCACATTATGCATTCCATTCAAAGAGTTAGGTAGGTCCAACCTATAAGCTAATTTTCCAACGCGTGTCACTACAGGGAAAGGACCAATATACACTGGGCTAAGCTTTCCATTAATACCAAACCTCACAACACCTTTATTATTAGGGGATACCTTTAGAAGTACATTGTCCCCAACCTAAAACTCTAGATCTTGTCTCCTAATATCAACATTGCTTTTATGCCTGCTCTGCGCAACTAGCATTTGTTGGCAAATTTCACCCATACGATCGATCGACCTTTGAACCCAATCTAGTCCTAGCACGGCGTTCTCACCCACTATATCCCAACAAAGTGGTGGAATGCACTTCCTTCCATAAAGGGCTTCAAAAGGTGCACACCCTTTGCTAGCATGATAACTATTATTGTAAGCAAACTTCACAAGAGACATATGGTCCTCCAACTGCCTTTCCATTACAAAACACATGACTTAGCATATCCTCTAAAGTCTGAATTGTAAGCTCGGATTGACCATAATGTTTGAGGGTGAAAAGTCATGCTAATTATCAAATCTGTACCCAAGGCAATCTACAACCTCTCAAGAACATGGAAGTAAATTTAGCATCTCTATCAAAACAATGGTTTTGGGCACACCATGAAGCCTCACGATCTCTCGCATTTAGATTGGAGCTAAGTAACTCGTTGAATTTATAGAGCGACAAGGAATAAAATGTGCTATCTTAGACTTATTTGTTTACCTTTAAGTATAGTTTTAGTAGTGTTCACACCTTGCACGGGTTCACCACTCTTAATTGCATGCTCTAGTTTGATCTCCCATCAGGAACTAGAGTAGTTTTCGATAGTGTAAGCGTAATGCTTATACTAGAGTTTACCTATGTTTGTGGCTTGGTCCTCGAATGTGTGGTAACTAGTGGGTGGTGACAGCCCCATCTAGACATTATCATGAATAGTTCCTTATGATTTTTAACTTTTTTATCTCTCTCCAATAGAATAATGTTTATACTATGTCACAAAAGAAAACAATGGTTATGCTGGATTGATGGTTTAATTGCCTACCTTAGATTCCAATTTTCATCTAATCTAAAAAAAAAGATTCCCATTTTCATTTAAAATTCTGGTACATGTAACATTTCTTTGTCTCTTCACCAAAAAATACTGGATAAATATGTAGACTCTGTCATCAAATCAAATCTAGAAAAGAAAAATACACTCATTCTGTAAAATTAAATTTCCTATTAATAATAATAAGCAAGTCGAATGAAGCTTAGTTGGTTGGTTAGATCCATATGGTGGATACTGTGCACCGAAATTTAAGTCCAATACGTCGCATAAGGTATAGGTATTTGTATTTTTCTAGATTTTTTCGAGACACAATGTGTGATTCTTTCAATGATAGACGGTTGTCTAAAAAAAATGAGGTGTTGATTGTTTGTTGATCTCTTAAGATATACAGATTCATTTTTTGGAGGTGTTCATAGACATAGATAACATATGTCTAGATACATAGCAAATTCGATATACCAAAAAAATCAAAACGACTTATAATTTAGAACAGAAGGGGTATTTATTTGTATTCCTATATTTATAGGAATAAATGTACATGTGTGGTAAAAATGTATATATGTTTAAAAAAAATCTTTTATCTCTACAACTAAAACAAAGCTGCAGCTTACAGTGGTACTGCTGCTATCGCTATGGTGGGGAGAAAGGAATGCATCGAGAGAAGAAGGAAGCGAACTGCTGTTGAGCTAGCGTTTGTAACAGCAGCCTTGGCAGATCGTTTTCAGACAAACACACCTCCCAGGCTATTGTCGGATTTCAGACAGGATAGGCGACGATGGGCTAAATCATAGCAGGGCGAGTTCAAGGTCAACTCGGATGGAGCTTATGACCCTAAAACAAGAATGGGGGGCTGGGGCTTCATTGTTCGGGATGACCAAGGTTATGTGGTGTTGGCTGGGACAGGAAACGAAAAATTCTTGATGAATGCTTTTCACGCGGAACTGCTTGGCTGTCTTGCGGGTGCAAACGCAGCAGCTCAGTTGGGACTGCACAGAGTTGTTTTTGAAATAGACCCAACACTTATAAAGTCTGCGCTAGATGGTGAGGATTATCTGCTATCGTCGATGGGGGGAATAATCACTGAACTCAAGCTAGTTCTGTTGGATTTTGCAGTGTCTTGTGTGCAAGTATGTCCTATAACCTGTAATAGAGTAGCTGATGCTCTAGCCTCTTATATGGTTGTAATAATCCAAGTGATGAGCAAATCACTTGGCAATTTGTGGGCCTGATTGGTTTGGACCCAAAATTTGCCCTGCCAAAATTGGGGCAAGCCAAAACAAGGGCATGCCAAAAGCTAAGCAAGAAATTTAGTATACTACTTGGTTGGCTGCCAAAACCTAGGCAAGAAATTATGCAACTCAATTGGTTTGACGCCAAAACACATATGCCAAGGTGTATAATTTAGCAATTACCATATACAGTAATTTAAGAACCCAGTGCGCATATAACATATTAAGCGATAATACTATATTACTATATTACATATTATGCACAAGTCCAGTTCATCACATCCAGCCATCTCATCTAGGAAGAGGACAACAAAATCTCCATTATGCTACTACAGTAGCACAACGTAATCAACTCCTAACAGTATGCACACTTCTAATGCTGATGACATGAAGCACGTCCAAAATACACAAACTAGCACATGCCACTGCATCCATACGCTTGTCGCCTAAAGCAGGTCCAAAATACCATAAGTTTGAGGGTCCATATAGCTACCATATTCACAACATACCCACTGAGACCAAAAGTCTGGACATCCATATTCACATAGAGCTACCATATTCACCATCATACCCATCAGTGCCATGATACTTGCCACCTAAGTAATCTGTGACCCAAGTTACAAATGACTGATCTGACGCATCGTTCAAGTAGTTCCGCAAATAAACCTGCTCTGGCTTTGAAAGGTACGTTGCAATGTCAACCTTGTCCCTAGGTGGGAAAGGTATATCCTCAATACGCTTCCAAAGATTAGCATAAGGGTCTGTAGTTGCAGAGTAACTTGATGCAATGGATTTGGCAAGCATGGCAATACTTGCAGCTATTTCATCATCCCGTATTGCTCTATCACGTTTTCCTTTATCCTTTAGATGCTTCTTCCCAGGTGACTTTTTGTTCTTGCGTTTCATGCCCAAACTTGAGCCTACAAGTGGTGGGCTGCTACGAACAATGATGTTGAATCATTCTCAGCTTGTTCAGGAGTATATGGTTCATCACTCACTGATTCAATATTATCATCTTCAGCATCCACTGTACACTGGTCAACAGCTAAGGATCTATTAGCTTTGGCAGATTCTCCAAATAGTTCTTCCATGAGATAGTAAAATTTAATAGGTCGAGTAAGATAGTTGTATTTTCCGGGCTGCAATAATTATTAATGAGTCAGCCCAGTAAACTTAAAGACTATGACATGTTATAGAAAATACTAAAAGCACATTTTTAAAAAAAACTAAAAGTACATGTATGAAAGCGAATAGACTTACCCCAAGCTTGGAAGGTGATTTCTCTGAATAGTGAATATTGAACTTGCATGATGCTGCATCAAAGCCATAGTCACTCTTGTCCATAGCCAGTTTTATCCAATTCCACTTCTCCTTGAATATCCTGAAATGGCGATCAACTTGCTGTGTGGTAGCTCCAATTCCAAATCTAGCATTCAAAGCTCCTGCACACATATGGTGGTGGTGTTGCTTCCACCTAGAGGTAGCAGGTTTCTCCTTTAGGCAATCAATATACCATTGAAGCATGAACCCAGTGCTGTCATCAGTCCATGTTTTGTACTTCTGACGAGATCCAACTTCAGCATTCCCATCTTTCTTTTCCTTACCCATGCTAAGATTGAATGGTAAAAGTAAGTAACAAAATTAATAAACGTGAAGTGATGTACAGATTTTATAGAAACAAAAGCAATCCATTAAGAAAAATAGACATATTATTTAATCGTACAAGCACAAGTGCATTGCAGCAGTACACTGTAAAGATGATTACACAGCCACAATGTATACAGACCCAAAAGACACCTGCAAGTACTAACTAATTATCTATGGTAACATCATTATTAAGTTTGTCATTCCACATCTGTTGGGCAATTGAATCACGCTTCGCAGCCCACTCACGTACATCAGCATGCCAGTCGGAGACACGATCCTTACTCCTCGGTAGGTGATTGTACCAAGTTGACTCATCGTATATGAACTCATCAGGTCCATCATCTAGTATCCAGTTATGAAGGGCACAACAGGCAATAACTACTTTAGCCTGTGACTTCAAGGGTATGAATGGCTTGTTACTAAGAATCTTGAAGCGATTCTTGAGAGCACCAAATGCTCAACTGTTGTCCTAAGTTGGGAATGGCGATGATTGAAAAGCTCTTTAGGACATTTTGGGTCTTGGGGTCCATGAAACTCTTTTAGATGATAGCAAACTCCATGATAGGGCGGTAATATGCCTGGCCTAGTGGCATATCCAGCATGAGCCAAATAGAATTTACCTACAGCCAAAGTTGAAATAATGCCTAGTGTGTTGTTATAACATTGAGACTATGCAAGAATTTTGAAAATCCATGAGTACCTTCAGGAATTTTCAGTCCATTTGGCCGAGAAAGGGCATCTTGCAGCACAAGAGAATCATGAGCAGATCCCTCCCACCCTGCTAGCACATAAGTGAAGTGTAGATCGAAGTCGACAACTGCTAGAACATTCTACGTGGGGTACAACTTGCGGCCCCTAAACCTATCCACAGATTTAGCAGGCACACATGCCTTGATGTGAGTGCCATCTAGAGCCCCTATACAACCCCATATACAGAGACAAACATTGTGTCAAGCATTTATCTCTAAAAGTGCATATACAAAATATAGCATACACTATTGAGAGTTACCTCAAAATATGGATAGAATATGTTAGAGCTCTTAGTGATCTTTGGGTGTGTGGATGTAGATCTCACATAAATTAGCTCAGGCGCTAACTTGACAATGGCACGCAGGACAGCATTGAAGTACGTACTGATTGTCCACCAGATCTCCACAATGCAATTGCTACAGAGGAATGTGTGTGATATTGCCCAACGATCTTCAAAAACATTGCCAGTTGCTCCTCAACCGAAACATGAAGTGTGTCAACTAATAGGCACTTGTCCCTAAGCCGGGCACAAAGCTTATAGAATACGACTCGAGACATTCTCAGCTCACGCATACATATGTTGTCTGAGGTGTCAATCAACCTAATTAGTGTACTACTACGCCATATATCTCTCTACACAAGTGGAGCATACTTTACACGTTTGGCTGTGCTGCTCTTGTGATTTTTGTTCCTCAACCACAAGGCCAATACTAGAACAAGAAAAGCTAGGGCCTTTTGCCTCCACATTCAGCAACAGAGGAATTTGTGCTGATTATTGCAAAAGGTGAAGGCGTGTAGGCAATATGCAGCAGCAAAAAATGAAAAAAAAAAATGCAAAGCATGTATCAGCAGCCAATAAAATAACTCTTGATGTGCACAAGCATAAATGGCATAGGAAGAAGTCGTATGTAGCAGGTATAGTAGCCAATAAATAAATTATTTTAGTTTGGTGAACATGTTTAACTAAAATTAACACATGCAAGTAAACTAAATTCATATGAACTAATGCACACCATGGTGGAGCATCAGAGGAGCTATCCAATTAGCAACGCATGGCACGCTACCTAGTAAAAAAAAAGATCAGGGATCTGCCTGGGCTGTAGTTCCAAAAAGGAACTTTTCTTGCACACTCAATTTGTAAATTTCTGTACCGTGTTTCACGGAAGAATTGAATTGTTTATTTGAGGTGGGGACAGCCAGCAATAGCATACGCAAATTCTGATGAAAACCGATGGCTTTAGTGGCGGCGGAAAAATTTCGTTTCCTTTTGGACTATGTGGCTCCACGCTGGCACACTGCACAGCAGCTGGGAGCATCGCCTTTCCAGCTCTAGCAGCAAAAGCATGCATGCCACCTGACACTTGCTAATCATCTCCAAGATTTTTTATTCATTAATTACTTCTACAGAAAAATGGTATATATGCTCTTCACGTGCTATTGCCGGGCTAAAGCGCGTAATGACCCTCTATAATGTATGGTTTCCCCTTGCCAAAAATAAATAAACAATCAATCTTGTGAGGTATTGCTTTTATTTTATTTTATTGACGTATATATATTGTGAGCTGGTCTGTATGGATTGATAGGGATGTTGATTTGTATGTCATCCACGTCATATCTGGCTTTGACATATACATAAATGACTAGACGAATCATATTAATTAAGGGCTTAAACTTACGCCTCTTTTTAGCAAATTAAATTATGCTATGGCTCCCATAAGTCATAATCATGATTGAAAATAACACATAATTGACATATTAGGTTGTCTCGCAAAAAAATGATAGATTAGGTCACATGCATTGGTAATGTTTTACATAGTATTTAGGAGGAAGTGAAATATCTCACCGAATTATGGTGTTTGGTTCATAGTTATTAGGACCGGATCAGACCGGCGGTCCGACCGGTAAAAGACCGAACCAGAGACTGACAGTCCGGTTCACTCAAAAGACCATTCATGCAATTGGACCAGTCAAAACCGGTTGAACCAGCCGGTTTTTTTCTGAACCGGCGAACCGATCGGTTTCACCTGGAACCATCCGACTCTTTAGTTGATGGCGTGCGTGCTGCTGCAGTGTTGCCTGCTGGTGCCGCCTGTGCACCTGCCGCTGGGCCCGCATGAGTTGCTGCTGTGGTTGTGTGCGTAGGGGTAGGGGTGGAGCTGAGGCTTTGCGTGCGTGAGTGTGTGTACAGTGCGTGTACCTTGCCTGCATCTTGATCTTTGTATTGCCAACGTCACCTCATGAGTGTTGGCTTTTTAATTTCAAAATTTCATAACTTTTTTATACGATCTCTAAATCAAGCAAATGATATATCTATTTTGAATATCTCAACGAGCTCTTCCCAATAATAAACTCTATTTTAACATTTGAGATTGTTTTACAATAGTAGATATTTAAATTACTATTTAGATCTTATTTTACGAATTAATAAGTCCTTCGTATATTATATTTTTATGCGTATATTTTGACATATCCTGTAAAACAACTCTACAATACCGAAAAACTTGTGGACTTGTGGCTGGATTAGTTGGAAGTTGGTTATATAATTGTGTTTTGATCATCTTATGGTATATATGTGATCAACTATATGTGCTAATTATCTGTTGTATATCATTATATTGCACCGGTTTGAATGATTTATGAACGGTTCAATTCATTCGGTCCAAAACTATCGAACTGGCGGTTTAACCGGTTCTTAACGATTGGACCAGTGAACCAGTGAACTGACAGCCTCACCGGTAGTCATCGCACTTAGAGAATATTCTTTGTGGATCAAGAATGTATCGTTTCCTCAAAAATATATGGGCCGACTTATCCCACTTGAACGTTGTTTTCTCCGTCATCTACATCCACTCCTCCCTTGTGTCCATAAGACCAGGCGCCATCAACTCCTCCCTTGATCCGTCTAGCCAAGTCATCACGAGATTAGCCATTAGCTTGTGGCACCGGCCTGTACCCCCCTATGCCGCCATTCTGTAAGTGCATCTAGCCCTTTAGTGGGTTTTGGTGAATTGAATGACAACACCATTAAAGGTCTAACAAGTTTGCTAAGTGTTAAACAGGAAATTGAGTTTATTGCATGCACTTGTGGATTGTGGAATGAGAAGTGTATATAGGTTCAACAAGAAGGCAAACTTGATGATATTCTAATAATGTTAAAATAATGGCCAAAATTATGTATTGTTGTATTGGAAGATCATGAAAACAATCTAGTTCAAGCAAAAGATAACAATACAAATGGAATCAATGAAATGGCTTCTATAGTAGGATATCATAGCATCATGTGAGAGCAAGCATATTTGGCAAATGAAAAATGAGACATGAGTTGAAGATTTTGTATTGGTCTCTATAGTGGCTTACTTTGCATGAACGAGAAGAGTTTGATAGTGGATTAGCTTTGATCAAGGATTGATGAATGAGTCAAGAATGCATAAGTGAAGAAATACCAAGCAAAGGTTTAATGACAAAGGACACAACTCATATTGGATATAAGTCGGTGTCTATGTTGGTTTGCTTGTATGGATAAAGATTTGGAAAATCACTTTGCATTAATTTAATCAAGCTAGAAGTATATGAAGATAGATATTGAAGTGAGTGTTAAGATGTCAAGCCAAAATAAAGAGGATATAAGGAATCGTGAATTGGCTTGACCATATTGATGATTGATCCATATTTGTCTCTATGTGAATCAAATTGAAGCTTGATTGATCTCAACATTCCTATCAAGAAGATATTCAAGCAAGGATCATGATATTGAAGAAATGATTTTTTAATGGATGCTTAATATGATGTGACTTGCGTATGGCTTGATAAGGTGAAGATAGCAAGGAAAGGGCTTCGAGAGACTAAGCGGAGGTCAAGGCAAGCGATGGCTTGAAGACCGAGGTACCATGGCTAAGGTGAACAAGAGATTACTTGCATTGAGTCGAGGAACTAATCAAGTTATGAGGAGTCATATTGTGTTGAGGATCAAATCATTGGTGGAAGTGACTTGAAGCCATAAGGTGAACTCATATGTATGGAAATGGTTCAAGTCACATGCTCAAGGTATGTTTGCTCGAAGGGATGAGACAAAGATGTGCAAAGCCTTTATGAAGTGATATTCAGAAAGAGGATAATACATGTGATGGTGGAGCCCCCAAATTATAAAAAGATGCAGTGACCAACTCAAAGGTGTATAAATTCTTTGATATTTTGAATTTGAGTTTAGAAAAAACCGTGCTATAAAGGGGAATACAATGCATAAGCTTTAATGTGCAACCAAGTGCTCATTTACCCACCAAATATCCTTCAAAGCCTTAGCCAAGACTTTGCAATCCTATCTTTTGTGCTACCTGGCAGGTGAGGCACTATTGCGCTGAAGGCGAGGCACGGCCGCACTGAGGCACTGCCGCGCTAGAGGTGAGGCACTACCATAGTTGAGCCGCGGCACTGCCGCAACTTAACTGATCGTTAGGAGCAGGGGGTATTTATACCTTCTCTTCTCTCCCACAACGGTCACCTGTTCTAGATCGATCATTCCTACTCCCAGTGCGATCAGAGCTCTCTCTCTCTCTCCATTGGAAGGCTCCCAAGCTTCTCCTCTTGATTTCCAATCAAATCCTTGTGAGATTAAGCTTCTAAACTGCATTAGAGAGCAGCCTCAATTGATCTTCAACTGCCAAAGCACTTGGTTCGCGTTTTAGCCGGTGGATTGTGTTTGTTACCCTTGGAGCTTTGCACCTAGCCGGCTAGGTGTCGTCCGGAAGCTTCCACTCGATTGTGGCAACTCCGGGATATTTGTGATCACCCTCTATAGCTAGTAAGAACCCTTCATCTCAAGAGACTTGCTCTCTTGACTTGAGAACGAGGATAAGGTTGAAAGAGAACAAAGCCTCTGTGGCTTCCTCAACAACATGGATATAGGCAAGCCTTAGTGGTGTGCTGAACCATGGGATAAACACCTTATCTCTCTTAGTTCTTGCTTTGTCTTGTGCTATACTTGTTTGTTGGTGATTCTGGGGTTTGGACTTGATCTACTTGTGCATAAGCTTCCGCTAACATCTAGGTGGTGAAACAGGCTCTACTCTACCCAGAAAGCTTAGAAATTTACCTGATCTAAATTTCCTTGGATAGATTTTGAACTGTGCACTCGAGCTTGTCTACAGGTGCGATAGTGACGTTGTTTGTGTGCAGCAGTGTTGTAGTGCGACAGTGCTCCTCCTATGGAGCGGCAGTGCCGCACATGGAATTTAACTTCTGCTTGAGTTTTGTTTTAAACAGGCCTATTCACTCCTCCCCTCTAGGTGACATCATGGTCCTTTCACATTCACATCTCCTTAATCCTCTGCTACAAATGTTCATGCCTCTATGGCCATATGGTGAGGTGGCACAAGGTTTGATTGGAGAGAATCAACAATGAAGTGCCATGAATCAGTGATAAGCAAGTGTAGATTGATGATGAGATGACATGAATCAGCAAAGAGATGGATTGGATGACCGATGAGGCAGTTCATATTCCTAGACGACGCATGCATGGACAAGCGAGCATGGCTATGGTGTGCGACCTCATGATCAATGTTTTCCTAAACGCTAAACGGTAAACAGTCAGTCAACCTTCATTTAGCGTTTAGACCGTTTAAATGGTGTTTAAACGAAGTTAAACGGCCTAAACGGTTTTGTACAATTATAATAAAATATATATATTTATGTAGGTAAAAATAAAATTTGCTAGAACCCATACATATTTACACATGTAAAAATCAAATATTCTACCAAATAATCTTGTTGGAAGAAATCTAAATCTCATAAAACTTCATATAATTACAATGTTAATTAGTTTCATATTGATTGTGATAGACGTAGTCCTTTAATTCACTTAATTATGGATTAAATGATTGTTTAGCTCATTTAATCACGTTTAATCTGATTTTGTTTAGACCGTTTAGACGGGATTGAACGGTTTAAACGGGTTTAAACGGCCCAACCGTTTAATTCACCGTTTAGGGCCCAAACAACACGGCTGACCTCTGTTTACCGTTTAAACGGTGTTTAAACGGACTAAACGGCCATTTAGGCGAACAATGCTCATGATTGATCTGCACACACGAAAAGGGCATTTATCGGTGTTTCATGTGACCAACTAGTAAATTTGTATCACTCGTGTGTTTAGATGGCTTAGCACGTACTCAAAGACTCAACTACAAAGTGCCCTACATCTAGTGAGGTTCGATTGTGTTCCTAAGCACCAAGAGCTCAATGTTTATGGTAGGGGTTACAAACAGGTGAGATAGAGGAGGAATTAGGGTACATGAGTTGGAGAGAGGTGTTAGAGAATGCCTAGAGTGTTTGCGTGGGTGTGTGGAGCATAACATAGAGAGAGGTCCCCTGCCTTGCCTTATATAGCTGGGAGACAAGGGTTAGAAGAGGTGCAAGGGCCTGCATGTCAGTCAAATATGATGGACCCTCATGCTAATATCGCTCGGTTTTGTAGAGTCGAGATGGCAGACTAGAAGGGGGTGAATAGTCCTTTCAAAAAAATTAATCACGCGCGACCAACCGAAATAAATACGAAATTAAAACTATCGGTGAAGCCAAGACTACACCCCTCTAAGTTCACAAGAACCTTATTAAGATCCTAATTAGACAACAAAGGTGCCAGGCTAGCTAGTGCTCACCTAACCAATCCTAGCTTGCAAGGTCACACAAACCTATGCAACTAGTACTTCGAGCAAATTGGGGAGCACCTACACAATCTACTGATGCAAATCACACAAAGCCTAAGCTCACTAGCAATACTCAATAACAAGGCTACACAAGCCAAATTAGAGAGCACAAAATACTTAGCTACACAAACTAAGAAAAGTGACTAACAAGGTTACTCAAACTAAATTAGTCACGCAAGGGAGCCACTTCTATGCTACACAAGCAAAAATGTAGCTAGCAAGCTACACAAGCACAACTAGTTACAAGTGCAACTACAACAACACAAGCACAAGATATATATATAAAAGTAAATACAAGCTTGTGATGGGGGATTGCAAACCAATAGGAAGAACACGGTTGACACGATGATTTTTCTCCCGAGGTTCATGTATTTGCCAATACGCTAGTCTTCGTTGTGTCGACTGCTCACTTGGTGGTTCGGCGGCTAATTGGCATCACCCGCTAAGCCCACACGTCGGGCACTGTAAGAACCTATCCCAAAAGTGAGGATAGCTCAATGACATGTTCTACTAGTGTTGCTCTTCACGGCTCCCACGGGGTGAGCACAATACCTCTCATAATCACTTCTCCGGAGCACCGCACACTTCTCTGTAGCACCGCACAATCTTCTTTGCGTGCTTCGATGAAGACCATCACCAAGCTGTCTAGGAGGTGGCAACCTCCAAGAGTAACAAGCACCACCAGCTTGCAACTCGATTACCTAGTGCCACTCTATGCAACCTCACGATGCAATCGCACTAGAATCACACTCATTTGCAATCGGATACAATCACTATGTGCACAAGTGAGTTAGAGGCTCTCCTAGCACTCCCCAAGCATGGACACTAAGTCCCAAGGGTGCTAAGCCTGTGCCAAGGCCGACCACACACTCCTTTTATAGCCCCAAGGGCTAAAATAGCCATTACCCCCTTCATGTTGAATTCTGCACACTGACCGGACTCACTAACCAGATTTCGGGGTGAGTCCGGTCTAGAGTCCGGTCCATAGTCTGGTCGCGCTGTGCTCACCACGTGTACTAGCCGTTTGAATGTTACCATTGGGCGCCAACAACTCCCATCATGCGCAAACGAACTCCGCGTCCGATCGATCGACCGGACTCACAACACCTAGTGTCCAATCCCGAACAGAGAGGTACCAGAGAGGTTTTTCATCGACCGAACGCGTCCTGTCAACACTGACCGGACTCGCCGCAGCGTCCGGTCGCTTTCCCTTAGCATTTCTAGGCCCGAAATAGTGGCACAGGCACGTCCGGTCGCGCCCCATAGCCAGCGTCCGATTGTAGCCCCTAAAAAGCCCTCTTAGGAACACTAACCAGACTCTGTGACTAGACTCACAGGTGCTGACTGGACTCTGCACCTGCGTGTCCGGTCCAACGTCCGGTCACTGACTGTTCAGCGCTACATCGATCATATCTCTTAGCTCCGAACTCTGATTTCGATGATCTTAGACATTTTGGAAAGCTTATACAGAGGGCTACACATCCCACATACATAATTGATCCAAATCATAATGGATCAAAGCAGTATTCCAAATCAAGAACCATCACTCCTCTTTTCCAACTCAAGTTTCTCCAAAACTTCTCTAACAACTTTTCCTTTGCAAATGTACCAACACCACCAAGTGTACACCATCATGTGCAAGTGTGTTAGCATTTTCACAACTATTTTTAAAGGATTAGTCACTCATTTCACCACGCCACTCGATCCTAACACGTATGCAAAGTTAGATCGCTCAAGTGGCATTAGATGACCGATATGCAAATAAGTTTGCCCCTCTTGATAGTACGGCCATCTATCCTAAACCCGGTGTAACACCTCGGGTGTTATAGTGCTAATTAATCTGCCATGTCATCATAATGCATTGCAAAGCATCCCTGTTAGGTTAACTTTGTTATGCATCAACTAAAACAAGTTTTCTTATCTAGATTGAATGTGCTTCTCAGTGGTGTGCTCCAAACTCGAAAACCCAAATTTTGAATGCCACCGCAAATACTTAGTCCATGCCCTGCGTAATTTGAGGTGCGCGACTGTGTTGCACACTAGTGTCAAGTGTAGGGTATGAGCTCAAGTACAACCTCTAAAATGAAGCTCCAAATTTGAGTTTGAATTGGAGTCCTAAAACTTGTCACAAGTTTTCCGATTCGAATTCAAATTCAAAATTGGGGAAAAATGTAAAAGAATTTCAAAAACTAATTGGTCAACCATGTCATGTTGGTCCAAATGATGCCCTTGGGTAAGGTTTTGATCAATAAGTAACCACAAATCAAAGTAGCAACAAATTCTAATTTAAAATTCCTCTGAAAACCCTAAATTTCAAAACCCTGTTTTACCCCTTTTAAATAATTCAAAATCTAAGCAAAATTTGGGAAAAAGTTCAAAACCAAGTTTGTAGAACTTTTCAAGGGCTACAACTTTGGTGTTTTGAGTTTTCAAAGTTTTAGTGTAAAATGTGGAGTAATTTTGAAAATAAACAAATTTCAGTTTTAATTCATTTTTGTCCCCAAACTAAGATTTCAAAACGGAGGCAGAATTTGAAAAAGTTTTGAACAGCAAAGTTGTAGGTCTGGTCAATATATACAACTTTGATGTTTGGAGATTTTGAAGTTTCAATATAAAATCAAAAGTAATTTCTAAATTACCAAATCTGAAAAATGTGTCCCTTTATGAATTTAAACTCAAATTTTAAAATCCAGTGAGAATTTAAAAAAGTGTTCAATATAAAACTTGTAGAGCTTGAAATGCTGAAGATTTCATACATTGGAAGTTTTTCAAGTTGTTATACAAATTTGAAAGTAATTTGCAAAATCAGTTTGAATTTCAAAAGTTGGGGGGGGGGCAGCTACAGTGACCGGCCAATCACCGCCGACCACCGCGCGGTATGGGCGCCAGCGAGCCGCTGCCGCCGCGCTGGCCGCTTCCACGGTCTTCCAGCTTGCCACCGCGACCACAGAGACTGCCTCGCGCTCTCCAGCTGCTTCTTTGGCTTCACAGCTCTATAAAAAGACCGTCACCGCCACTGTCGCCGTCGGTTTCACCATCGCCGCCGCCACCGTCCTCCTTTCGCCGGCTAAATTCGCCCTCCCTAGTCCACCGCATCCATCTCCATCTCGCCAATCGCTCCGCCATCACCTTGCGAATCTATTGCGCCTTCTTGTGTAGACGCTACTGCTCAGGATCGCCGGGGAGCCGCCGTCTTCCACCTCGGGTCGCCGCCGTTCCAGTCAAGCCCCGCCACCGTGGCCAGCCGCCTCCAGGGCCTATCAGCTTCAACCGATCACTCCTTCGTGATCGTGGTATGCCCCTGATGCTCCCTGACCACTCGCCTTGATCGTTACACTGTTGTGTTGTCGAGTCGCCGGTCACCGTGGTTGCCGGACCGCCACCGTCGTCGGTGAGGTAGCACCGGAGCTCGAGACGAGCTACAAGTTAGCAAAACGGGTTCGCTGGGTCGCGTAGAGGCTGTAGGATCGCTCGGTTGGTCGACCGAGGCTTCGGTCACCGGCCGGTCACCGCGGGCGAGCGCGCGGGCACGCGGGAGCGAGCGGGCGAGCGGGAGGAGGAAGATGACAAGTGGGTCCGCGTTGTCAGCGAGAGAGAGGGAGAGCAGGCGCGCGCGGGCGGAGCAGGCCGCTGCTGGGCCACGCGGCTGGGCCGGTCGCGAGCGCGCGAGCGCGGGCACGGACGCGGGCCATCTAGCTAGGCCGGACCGGAGGGAAGCAGCCCGGTTCGATTTTCGTTTTTGTTTTTCCTTTTTCAAATAAATGAATAGTATTATTATTTGTTTAATTCATTAAAACTTTTGTAAAGTTCCAAAATTCATGAAAATTTTTGTGTAAGCTTCTCAATGTATAAACTATCTAGGAAAAATATTAAATCATGAATTTGAATACTTTGTACAGTAGAATTAATTGGTTCCAATAAAGATTAAATGCAACTTCCAGGAATTTTAATAATTATTTTATTTATCCAAAAATTATGAAATTTATTATGACACTGTTATAAATCATTCTTAACCCAAAGAAAAAGTTTGAGCTTGTTTAGATAAAGTTTGATCAACTTCTAATTATGCCCTAATTATTTAGATAGAAAATAAATGTTAATTTGAGAACTTTAAGTGTTGTGTGCCCTTTTGATTGAGTGATGTCCTTAGGTCACTACCCTTTGGTGATCTTTGGCACCTTAATTTCATGTTTGAGCTCGTTAGTAACTTGTTAGGTTAAAAGCTGGTATCGCTGGAAATCGTCGCTACTAGTTAGTAGGTTTTCTGTTTGCGACTGTACTGTGAAAGGAAGTTGTACTCAAGTCGTAACTCGTAGCATGTTATCATCAAGCATCATGTTTATCATTGAGCATCATGTTAAAGCATGTTATGTATTCGTGTAGTCTCCGCTTTCGAGGAAGCCGAAGTCGTCGAGCAAGTTTCCGGAGAAGAGCGATCGTCGGTGGGTTCCGGACCAGACGGTGGAGTTCTCAAGTCTGAGTCAGTCGTCGTGTCAGAGCAAGGCAAGCCCCGGTGCATTTAAACCCTACCTTGAATTTTACAAATATTTTATTATTTATATTATGGTTTATTGCATTAAGTAATTAGGAGTTGAGTGATAACCTAATTGCTGCATTATCATCCTTGATTATTGCGATATCAACCTTGATATCTATTTTATGGAAAATGCGTAGTATGCTTTGCTATGCTTAGAAGTTAAGCTTTTAAATGAAATGTTTACATAGCCATGACGGCAAACTTAATGAATATTGAAATATGAGAATGAACTTGAAAGATCGGGCGGGTGGTTTGGCCACTGCTAACATGCATTGGGAAAGGAGTCTCAATGTAGTGTTTCCGCCTTGTCAGTTAAGGTCTGTTCGTTGTAAGCCTGTTGTGTTCGAGACTTTGCAACTAGCCTCATGCCTTGGGTAAGCCCAGAATGTTAGTGATTCCATTACGAGAACGTCTAACCTCGCACTGGGAGTGGAGAGATGGCAGGAGTAGCGTGTACCCTCGGGGCTAGAATCAGGCCGGGTTCGAGGAGTACTGTACTCTCGGGTGGCGATGGACACGTTCTGGTTTTGGGAGATCTAAATGAGGGTTGATATATGCAGATTCGGTTCTACATATGTCGTGATGTTAGAGATCCCCAGCTGGGTATAATCGGTTCAAATCGTCGTTGCTCCTCGGTTATGGAGACTTGATCACCTAACTTACATCGTAGTTAAGAACTGGAAATGAAAGAAAGAATGAGAAAGGTTTTGATGATAATTACTTTGATCTAGATTAGGATCACCTAGAATTGGTTAATGAACCATCAATGGTAAAAGTAAAATATTGAAGATAAGGACTTACTTTAGTAAGCTTTTCTGCAAAAGAAAATTTGATTCTTGAATACCCGTACCTTGATTCCCTAAAGCTAGCATGCCCTTGGAGTCTTTGTCTTAGTCGGGTAAGTCTTGTTGAGTACTCTTGTACTTAGGGTTTGTTGAACCCCTTGTTGCAGGTGTGGTTCATGAACAAGTCTGCTTCGAGCCTTGTTGCATGACCGTCGTGGTTGAAGACAGTGATGACGAGTAGACTGTGTGGCCTTTGGGCAAGGCATCTCGCTTGTGTGATGTAATAAAGTTACTACTGATACTTCTCTACTAATGGTTTGTAATAATGTTACATAAGGTTTTGAAGTTTGAAAACTGGTTTGTAACCCTAAGTTATTGTGAGACTTCCGCTACTTTACTCTGTTGAATATTTTGAATAAACTGTTGTAATATTGCAATACTCCTGTAATTGGATCCTGTTTGGAGGAAAGCAGGCCTTTTAAGTTATGGTGAACATAAGTACGGCTGTCAGAGGTCATTATGGCAATGACGGGTACTTGTGGGCCATCATAATTAGGAGGTTCTGTGACACCTGGTATCAGAGCACAATCACTCGAGTTATTGTAGTATTACTTTGCAAAACTTCAAAATGTTTTGGGTCAAATAAACTTAATACTGATATTTTGGTCCAAATTGCTTTTGCTTATCTTAATCTATTCTATAGTTTCCTTAGCTCATATTTGAAAGCTTCGTAGTGAAGTATCATGTATAGTGCCCTATGTTATAAAGATTGCATGTGTTACTTAATCTTTTCTGCTAGATCGTAAGTGCGATGCTTGTATCATGTTTAATTAACCTGCTTAAGTTACCTTCCCTTTTAAAGTGGTTTGGGTTAAGTAAGGTTCAATCCTATTCATGCTAACCTTCAGATCCCCCTATCTGTTCTCATCGTCCTAATTCTATCTTGCTTTAGGATGGCACGTGTGAAGACGACTCCTCGCAAGAAAAGTGGACCGTAAGGAGTACCGCGACATCAGTTGGCTGTCAGAGGTGATGGAGCAAGCAGTAGCCGTAATCCGAACCCGGATTCGGAATCAGAGGTTGCAAGGCTTACATCAGAAGTGGAGCGACTGAAGCGCAACATGTGTTTTTGGAAACAGTTCCAGAACGAGTCTCTGGAAAAGGAGACAGAAGCCAAGGCTCGTATTCGTGAGTTGGAGCTTTATGTGACACACCTGGAGCAGTACAACATTGTTCTGCATGAGGAGGTCCATAGGCTACATGATCTGATGAATCCCAATCATCAGCCCCAGGCACTAGAAGATGATGTCGGTGCCGTGGTTGTTCCTGGTGGAGAGGACAATGAAGAAGATCCGGATGAAGATGAACCCATGATGGAAAGTGGGGATGATGCAAGTCATGTCACTGGTGCAACTGCTCCAGAAGTTGAGGATGGAGTGATTGTGATCAGCGATGATGATGAGGAGTGAAGTGTCGACATAGAGGGTTGTGTAACATAGTAGTCTTTCCTGCTTTCTAAGAACCTTAGTGGGTAGTTTCTTACTTGAGAGCAAGTTTGTAATGAAATAATGTAAGATAAGTTTGTGTGTATACAAGTTCTGTACTAACTGCTTTTTAATTCAATAAAGCGATGTAAATAAATATGGTTTGTGTACAACAGATGGACGGTACTGGAACTTCCTAGGAAGGGGACAATACTCCGAATCCCCCATCGTTTCCACCCACCTTGGCAGAAGCTATTGCCGCACTGGTTAATGCCACTACCCTGTTGGCTCAGAATCAGAATCAGAATCAGAATGGAAACCAGGGTCGTCGAGGCCGTAACAATGGAGGGGAAACCACTTATGTGGATTTCACCGATACCTGTCCACTAGTGTTCTCAAAGGCAGATGAGCCGCTAGAGGCGGATGACTGGCTCCGTACCATGGAGCAGAAGTTTGAACTTTTACAGTGCACAGAGCACCAGAAGCCCGTGTTTGCAGCACAGCAGCTCAGAGGTGCCGCAGGTGCGTGGTGGGCGAATCTGGTCGCCGCACGGCCTGCTGGCCACCGTGTCACTTGGCAAGAGTTTCGTGATGCCTTCAGAGCACATTATATCCCAGATGGTGTCATGGCCATGAAATTAGAAGAGTTTCTCTTGCTGAAGCAAGGAAACCAGACAGTTTTACAATATATGGGCAAATTCAATTATCTGTCCCAGTATGCAGCGGAATATGTGAACACCGATGCGAAGAAGAAGAGTTGTTTCATGAGAGGTTTGAGTACCAGAATCCAGGAAGCATTGGTCACCTGCTATAATGCCACATACCATGAGATAGTCAATGTGGCTATTGCGTCAGAAGAGAAGTCCTGACTGCACAAAGAGTCAAAGAAAAAGAAGCCAGTGTTTTCTAGCCCGTCTGGCGGCATTAAGAAGCGCCAGAAGTTTGTTTATCACCCTCAGAACCATTTCCGCCCAACTTATCGTCCACCGCAGTACCAAGCTCAGCCGCAGACGTTTTTCCGTCCTGCCGCAACCCCGCAGTTTCCACAGCAGCCGAATGCCCTGGGTATTCGAAACCAGACTCCAGTAACCCATAACTTTCCCTGTTACAATTGTGGAACGCCAGACCACTTTTCCAAGGACTGCCCGTATCCAAGGCAGTACAATCCCAATTATCCCAGAGCTCCCGTACCACAACAGCAACAACCTCAGAGCAAGAACAATAATCTGAATGTTCAGAAGGGTAAGGGTGAGAAGAAGAAGACCGGACGTGTGTTCTACACTCAAGCAAGTGCAATCCCAGAGGGAGAACCTGTTATGATGGGTATGTTCCCTGTTGCTAATCATCCAGCAGTACTGTTATTTGATTCAGGTGCATCGCATACATTCATAAATCGCACCTTTGTTGTTAAGCATGACATTCCAATTATGGGAACGCAAGAAGATTTGTTTATCCAGTCGCCCGGGGGACGACTGTGTACTAAGGAGATGGTACGTGACGTACCTATAGAGTTAGGTGGGCATATATTCCCTACCTCAATGATAATATTACAGAAACAGGATATAGATGTAATCCTGGGTATGAATTGGATATACCAAAGAGAAGCCCTTATAGATGCACTGCACAGAACTATAAGGTTGAACCTGCCAGATAATAAATCTCATCTTCTTATCCAACTTCCTATCCTAAAGAGAACAGTTGAAAGGTTATGTGCAACGTCAGTACAGGAGATTTGTGATATACCGGTAGTCTGTGAATTTCCAGATGTGTTTCCAGATGATTTACCAGGTCTGCCACCAGACAGAGATGTAGAGTTTGTGATTGAGTTAAAACCGGGTACTGCCCCAATATCCCGGAGAGCTTACAGAATGCCACCCAATGAATTGGCAGAACTCAAGGATCAATTGCAAGAGTTACGTGATAAAGGTTTTATCAGACCCAGTTCCTCACCATGGGGATGTCCAGCTCTTTTTGTCAAGAAGAAAGATCAGACTTTAAGGATGTGTGTTGACTATCGACCGCTGAATGAAGTAACCATTAAGAATAAATATCCGTTGCCGCGCATTGATCTACTCTTTGATCAGCTTGCGGGGGCAAAGGTATTTTCAAAGATCGATCTTCGATCAGGGTACCATCAAATCAAGATTCGACCTGAAGATATCCCAAAGACTGCATTCACCACCAGATATGGACTGTATGAATACCTAATTATGTCTTTTGGTCTCACTAATGCACCGGCACATTTCATGTATCTGATAAACTCAGTTTTCATGCCGGAGCTTGACAAGTTTGTGGTTGTGTTTATTGATGATATTCTGGTATACTCCAAAAGTGAAGAAGAGCATGTTGAGCATCTCAGAGTTGTTCTGACTCGTCTGAGAGATCATCAACTGTATGCCAAGTTCAGTAAATGTGAGTTTTGGTTAAAAGAAGTGCAATTCTTAGGACATGTGTTGTCAGCCGAAGGAGTAGCAGTAGATCCTGGCAAGGTGAAGGATATTCTGAATTGAAAACCACCAATCTCAGTTCATGAAGTCCGAAGTTTTCTGGGAATGGTGGGTTATTACCGTCGATTCATACCTGACTTTTCAAAGGTAGCCAAGCCAATCACAGAGTTACTAAAGAATCAAACTAAGTTCATATGGTCTCCAGAATGTGAGAAAGCTTTTAGAATTTTGAAGAAGTCATTAACAACTGCTCCAGTCTTGGCACAGCCAGATATAGAAAAGCCCTTTGATGTTTATTGTGATGCCTCAGGTATTGGCCTTGGTTGTGTATTGATGCAAGAAGGCAGAGTAATTGCTTATGCCTCGAGACAGTTGAAGCGCCATGAAGAGCATTATCCGACACATGATCTTGAACTAGCAGCTGTGGTTCATGCATTGAAAATCTGGCGTCATTACTTGTTAGGTAATACTTGCCACATGTATACAGATCACAAGAGCTTAAAGTATATCTTTACTCAGTCAGAATTGAATATGAGGCAAAGAAGGTGGCTTGAGTTAATAAAGGACTATGATTTAGAAGTACACTATCACCCTAGAAAAGCGAATGTTGTTGCCGATACACTCAGTAGAAAGAATCATTGCAATTGCATGACTGTGAAGCCAATAGATTACAGTTTATGTTATGAATTGGAAAGGTTGAATATTGAAATAGTTCAACAAGGTCAGTTGACTAATGTCACAGTAGAATCAACAATCAAAGATCAGATTGTGTCTGCTCAGAGAAAGAATTCCGGAGTAGCTCACATCAAAGAAAAAGTTAGAACTGGTCAACCGACAGATTTCAGTATTGATGATGCAGATGTGTTGTGGTTTAAGAACCGGCTAGTGGTCCCAAAGGTTCCAGAGTTACATCAGCTCATTCTTGATGAAGCACATAGTACAAGGTTTTCTATTCATCCAGGGAGTAATAAGATGTATCAAGATTTGAAACAGAGATTCTGGTGGACCAAAATGAAGATTGAGATCGCCAAGTATGTTGCTAGATGTGACACTTGTTGTAAAGTGAAGGCAGGTCGGCAGAAATGTTACAACCCTTGCCCATTCCATCCTGGAAATGGGAAGATATCAGTATGGATTTCATTACTGGGTTACCCAAGACCTCAAGAGGCTTTGATTCAATTTGGGTCATTATGGACCGACTGACAAAGTCATCTCATTTTATTCTAGTTAAGGTAGATTACTCTGCTATCACTTATGCAAGAATATATATTGCACGAATCCTGAGTCTTCATGGGGTACCAAAGACCATTGTATCTGATAGAGGTACGCAATTTGTCAACAAATTTTGGAGACACTTACATGAGTCCCTGGGTATAAAACTTTTGCACAGTACCGCTTATCATCCACAAACAAGTGGTCAGACTGAAAGGGTCAATCAAATTCTAGAAGACATGTTAAGGTCATGTGCACTGAATTATTCAGACACTTGGGACGAGTGGTTACCTTTAGCAGAATTCTCCTACAATAATAGTTATCAAGAGAGTATCAAAATGGCACCGTTTGAAGCATTGTATGGCCGCAGGTGCAGAACTCCATTGAATTGGTCAGAACCGGGAGAAAGATGGTTTTTTGGTGTTGATCTTGTGAAACAAACAGAAGAAAAAGTTAGACAGATCCAGAATAATTTGAAAGTTGCTCAGTCCAGATAAAAGAGTTATGTTGATAAAAGGCATAGACCTTTGGTATTCCAAGTAGGGGATTATATTTATCTAAAAGTATCACCCATGAAAGGAGTTAGCAGATTTGGAGTCAAAGGCAAACTCGCACCACGTTATATTGGTCCTTTTCAAATCATTCAACAATGTGGAAAGGTGGCATATAAGTTAAAGTTGCCTGAACAACTGTCAGCCGTGCACAATGTATTTCATGTATCACAAATGAAGAAGTGTCTGCAAGTACATGATCAAGTGGTTGATGTTTGAGGGAGTTGAACTTGAACCGGATTTGACATATTCTGAACATCCTGTCCGAGTTTTGGATCAGAAAGATCGTGTTACCAGAAGTAGAACAACTAAATGGTACAGAATACAGTGGAATCAACATTCAGAAGAGGAAGCCACCTGGGAATCGGAGGATTACCTGTTGGAGAATTTCCCGGAGTTCTTTGCTTCTATCTAGGTTGCAAATTCTTCTTTAAACTGTAACCTATCCTTTTTAAAATCTTTGTAATGCAGAAAACCCCTACCTGTTTTGTAGACAAGTCTTGGACGTGTTTGCGTGACACGTTTCCTTTTCTATTACTTAACTCAAGGCTTTAAATCTCGGGATGAGATTTCTTTAAGGGGGAAGGGCTGTAACACCCCGGGTGTTATAGTGCTAATTAATCTGCCATGTCATCATAATGCATTACAAAGCATCCCTGTTATGTTAACTTTGTTATGCATCAACTAAAATAAGTTTTCTTATCTAGATTGAATGTGCTTCTCAGTGGTGTGCTCCGAACTCGAAAACCCTAATTTCGAATGCCACCGCAAATACTTAGTCCATGCCCTGCGTAATTTGAGGTGCACGATTGTATTGCACACTAGTGTCAAGTGTAGGGTATGAGCTCAAGTACAACCTCTAAAATGAAGCTCCAAATTTGAGTTTGAATTAGAGTCCCAAAACTTGTCACAAGTTTTCCGATTCGAATTCAAATTCAAAATTGGGGAAAATGTAAAAGAATTTCAAAAACTAATTGGTCAACCAAGAGTGGCATTTGGTCAACCATGTCATGTTGGTCCAAATGCTGCCCTTGGGTAAGGTTTTGATCACTAAGTAACCACAAATCAAAGTAGCAACAAATTCCAATTTAAAATTCCTCCGAAAACCCTAAATTTCAAAACCCTGTTTTACCCCTTTTGAAATAATTCAAAATCTAAGCAAAATTTGGGAAAAAGTTCAAAACCAAGTTTGTAGAACTTTTCAAGGGATACAACTTTGGTGTTTTGAGTTTTCAAAGTTTTAGTGTAAAATGTGGAGTAATTTTGAAAATAAACAAATTTCAGTTTTAATTCATTTTTGTCCCCAAACTAAGATTTCAAAATGGAGGCAGAATTTGAAAAAGTTTTGAACAGCAAAGTTGTAGGTCTGGTCAAGATATACAACTTTGATGTTTGGAGATTTTGAAGTTTCAATATAAAATCAAAAGTAATTTCTAAATTACCAAATCTGAAAAATATGTCCCTTTATGAATTTAAACTCAAATTTCAAAATCCAGTGAGAATTTAAAAAAGTGTTCAATATAAAACTTGTAGAGCTTGAAATGCTAAAGATTTCATACATTGGAAGTTTTTCAAGTTGTTATACAAATTTGAAAGTAATTTGCCGACCACCGACCACCGCCGACCGCCGACAACTATAGTGACCGGCCAATCACCGCCGACCACCGCGCGGTATGGGCGCCGGTGAGCCGCTGCCGCCGCGCTGGCCGCTTCCATGGTCTTCCAGCTTGCCACCGCGACCACAGAGACCGCCTCGCGCTCTCCAGCTGTTTCTTTGGCTTCACAGCTCTATAAAAAGACCGTCACTGCCACTGTCGCCGTCGGTTTCACCATCGCCGCCGCCACCGTCCTCCTTTCACCGGCTAAATTCGCCCTCCCTACTCCACCGCAGCCATCTCCATCTCGCCAATCGCTCCGCCATCACCTTGCGAATCTATTGCGCCTTCTTGTGTAGACGCTACTGCTCAGGATCGCCGGGGAGCCGGTCTTCCACCTCGGGTCGCCGCTGTTCTAGTCAAGCCCCGCCACCGTGGCCAGCCGCCTCCAGGGCCTCTCAGCTTCAACCGATCACTCCTTCGTGATCGTGGTATGCCCCTGATGCTCCCTGACCACTCGCCTTGATTGTTACACCGTTGTGTTGTCGAGTCGCCGGTCACCGTGGTTGCCGGACCGCCACCGTCGTCGGTGAGGTAGCACCGGAGCTCGAGACGAGCTACAAGTTAGCAAAACGGGTTCGCTGGGTCGCGTAGAGGCTGTAGGATCGCTCGGTTGGTCGACCGAGGCTTCGGTCACCAGCCGGTCACCGCGGGCGAGCGCATGGGCACGCGGGAGCGAGCGGGTGAGCGGGAGGAGGAAGATGACAAGTGGGTCCGCGTTGTCAGCGAGAGAGAGGGAGAGCAGGCGCGTGCGGGCGGAGCAGGCCGCTGCTGGGCCGCGCGGCTGGGCCGGTCGCGAGCGCGCGAGCGCGGGCACGGACGCGGGCCGTCTAGCTGGGCCGGACTGGAGGGAAGCAGCCCGGTTCGATTTTCGTTTTTGTTTTTCCTTTTTCAAATAAATGAATAGTGTTATTATTTGTTTAATTCATTAAAATTTTTGTAGAGTTCCAAAATTCATGAAAATTTTTGTGTAAGCTTCTCAATGTATAAACTATCTAGGAAAAATATTAAATCATGAATTTGAATAATTTGTGCAGTAGAATTAATTGGTTCCAATAAAGATTAAATGCAACTTCCAGGAATTTTAATAATTATTTTATTTATCCAAAAATTATGAAATTTATTATGACACTATTATAAATCATTCTTAACCCATAGAAAAAGTTTTAGCTTGTTTAGATAAAGTTTGATCAACTTCTAATTATGCCCTAATTATTTAAATAGAAAATAAATGTTAATTTGAGAACTTTAAGTGTTGTGTGCCCTTTTGATTGAGTGATGTCCTTAGGTCACTACCCTTTGGTGATCTTTGGCACCTTAATTTCATGTTTGAGCTCATTAGTAACTTGTTAGGTTAAAAGCTGGTATCGCTGGAAATCGTCGCTACTAGTTAGTAGGTTTTCTGTTTGCGACTGTACCGTGAAAGGAAGTTGTACTCAAGTCGTAACTCGTAGCATGATATCATCAAGCATCATGTTTATCATCGAGCATCATGTTAAAGCATGTTATGTATTCGTGTAGTCTCCGCTTTCAAGGAAGCCGAAGTCGTCGAGCAAGTTTCCGGAGATGAGCGATCGTCGGTGGGTTCCGGACCAGACGGTGGAGTTCTCGAGTCTGAGTCAGTCGTCGTGTCAGAGCAAGGCAAGCCCCGGTGCATTTAAACCCTACCTTGAATTTTACAAATATTTTATTATTTATATTATGGTTTATTGCATTAAGTAATTAGGAGTTGAGTGATAACCTAATTGCTGCATTATCATCCTTGATTATTGCGATATCAACCTTGATATCTGTTTTATGGAAAATGCGTAGTATGCTTCGCTATGCTTAGAAGTTAAGCTTTTAAATGAAATGTTTACATAGCCATGACGGCATACTTAATGAATATTGAAATATGAGAATGAACTTGAAAGATCGGGCGGGTGGTTTGGCCACTGCTAACATGCATTGGGAAAGGAGTCTCAATGTAGTGTTTCTGCCTTGTCAGTTAAGGTCCGTTCGTTGTAAGACTGTTGTGTTCGAGACTTTGCAACTAGCCTCATGCCTTGGGTAAGCCCAGAATGTTAGTGATTCCATTACGAGAACGTCTAACCTCGCACTGGGAGTGGAGAGATGGCGGGAGTAGCGTGTACCCTTAGGGCTAGAATCAGGCCGGGTTCGAGGAGTACTGTACTCTCGGGTGGCGATGGATACGTTTTGGTTTTGGGAGATCTAAATGAGGGTTGATATATGTAGATTCGGTTCTACATATGTCGTGATGTTAGAGATCCCCAGCTGGGTATAATCGGTTCGAATCGTCGTTGCTCTTCGGTTATGGAGACTTGATCACCTGACTTACATCGTAGTTAAGAACTAGAAATAAAAGAAAGAATGAGAAAGGTTTTGATGATAATTACTTTGATCTAGATTAGGATCACCTAGAACTGGTTAATGAACCATCAATGGTAAAAGTAAAATATTGAAGATAAGGACTTACTTTAGTAAGCTTTTCTGCAAAAGAAAATTTGATTCTTGAATATCCGTACCTTGATTCCCTAAAGCTAGCATGCCCTTGGAGTCTTTGTCTTAGTCGGGTAAGTCTTGTTGAGTACTCTTGTACTCAGGGTTTGTTGAACCCCTTGTTGCAGGTGCGGTTCATGAACAAGTCTGCTTTGAGCCTTGTTGCATGACCGTTGTGGTTGAAGACAGTGACGACGAGTAGACTGTGTGGCCTTTGGGCAAGGCATCTCGCTTGTGTGATGTAATAAAGTTACTACCGATACTTCTCTACTAATGGTTTGTAATAATGTTACATAAGGTTTTGAAGTTTGAAAACTAGTTTGTAACCCTAAGTTATTGTAAGACTTCCACTACTTTACTCTGTTGAATATTTTGAATAAACTATTGTAATATTGCAATACTCCTGTGATTGGATCCTGTTCGAAGGAAAGCAGGCCTTTTAAGTTATGGTGAACATAAGTACGGCTGTCAGAGGTCATTATGGCAATGACGGGTACTTGTGGGCCATCATAATTAGGAGGTTCTGTGACACCTAGTCACAAACTTCTCTACACACCTATGACCGGTGAAATAAAATGCCCTATAGGTTATACATTTGCCTTGCGTATTCCATTCCATCTCCTCCAATATTGATGCAACACATGCACCAACCTTGATCAACAAATGATATGATCCACTTCATATCATCACGTGACGTTGTTGGTTCATTAATCTTGACCTCACTTGCTTTTCACCGTTGCCTTCATCCATCGGCGCCAAGTCTTGCTCAAGCTTCACCACCATGTGGTCCATCACTCTAAAGCCTCCAACTTGCCTTTCATGCTTGCAACCGGTCTATCAAGCCAAGTCTTGTCTTCATATTCTCTACCTTAGTCACATGAATCAATGTCATGTCTCATATGCAATGAGCTCCTTCATCACATGTGTGAGCCTTGCAAAAAATCCAAGCCATCTTCACCGTCATGGCATGAGTTGCTCAACAAGTGTACCTATGGACTAATCACCTGTGTATCTCACATTTAAACACATTACTCCATCAAGGTTGTTACTTAATTATCAAAACCAAACTAGGGACCTTTCAGTTGTCCGACGGCGTATCCCTTGCCCTATGCAAAAGAGTGGCACAATGTGTGATGTGCCTATAGGTTCTCAAATTATTGCTCCTAAGAATTCATGCAATGAGCCTAAAATGGCAGCTAATATTTACTATCCAATTTGGTTCTTTCTCTATTTCTCTAAAGCATTTTGTTTTTGCAAGAGAGTGTGTAAATGAAGCAAACAACACATGTGAATTTGGTGTTAAACTAAATTGGTCATCTAGTAGCATCTTAGTGGCAACCGTTGGCATGCTTCATGGAGGCTTCGATGCTGTGGACATCGGCTCTCTAAATACGGCGTCGGGAGACTTGTATAATAATCCATATATTTTTGCCGCTAGCCATGGTAACCAGTTTGGTTCTTGTGCCGCTAAAAAGGCTGATAAGAACAATTTGGTTGATGCTTTCCACTGCAAGCATGTAAGTCACGGCACCGAGGATTATCCTGAGAATGAAGGGCATGAATTTGTATCAAAGCCGAGGATGGCTTTGTTCTAAGGGAAGGAAGATGATGAGATGGCTCTCCAAATTATTCAGCTTGGCTTATTTTTATTTGATGCATAAAAATGCAACTTGAAGGAAGATATGCTAGCTAATACTGCAACTTTGGAGACCAAGCTTATTTTTTGAGGAAATAATTTGCACAAGCAAAAGAAGCAAGAAAATAAGTATGGGACAACTCAAATTGGTTCCATGCATATTGAGCTATATTCAGATTGTAAGTAAATTAATTAGCGTGAAGCATATAGTTAGCACAGTGATCGAATGTTTTGTTGAGGCAGAGAAAAGCTACGGAACATTAATTCATCTCGGTTACATGCAAGTTTGAGTGCTAATCTGATCAGGTTACGTAGTTGTGTTTAAGTTATAATAGATTTATTAAGACTAATTTATTTTGGTTGGCTTGGCTCATGTCAAACTAGTCTTCATTGGTCCCGTGCCCCCAGATAATTTGGAGAGTCAATTGAAGGTTAGTCGGACTGTCACATTCTCCATCCAGGGACTTAACGTACGGCGTACCCTTCACGAGCCCCGAGCTCTTCATGGCATTGTGGGTCGCTCCTAGGACGGGGTTGAGGAGTTACTCATGGATCTCTATATTCATCCTCTATACGTCTTAGTCAGTAAGATTCTTTCCTCTATACTCAATTCTCCCACACTCATTCATCCTCTATATCATCCTCCATCCACTCTATCCACTATGGGACCCATTTGTCACTTTATCTAAATATATCCATGTGTGATCTAGTTTTGAAGGATTTATTGAGACGAATTTAATGGTGCAATCGAAATTTAATTTGGATTTTTGGTTTGTGAGTTATATCATTTTTTTCCTTTGTTTAGCTAGTGGGGCCGCCACTGCCTACTATAGAGTAAGCACTGTACCACTCTAAATATAGAGTGAGAGAAATGATAGAGTATCGTTTTAGAGTACCCAGTGCAGCAGTTTTTACTCTATATTCATACTCTAAAGCTTTAGAGTACCCACTGCGAGTAGTGTTAGTCTTTTGGCCAAATGTCCGTCTAAGGACGTGAGGATTGCCTTTCTTTTGGGTTTTAAAAAACTCATCTTATTGTTATGAACTACTTTAGGTGCTATATAATGCACACCTCTAAACCACATGTCAATTATTTAAAGGTGAAACAGATCATATTTTGTTCGTCATTCATTCTAACTTAACCATAATAATTATTATGCTTCTCCATGGATTGGAGGCCATATATGTTAGGGATGACAACTTTTGGAAACAATGTTTAGAATAAACGATTTCCTATTACATTCGTGCTTTCACCCTTACGACTGTCGAATGCAAATACAAATGGGAATGTTTACCACTACGAACTCGAGACGTGCAGGGGCTAATTAAGAGATCTATTAGCACTAAAAATTAATAGCTATAGTAATAGTGGATGTAAATAGATCGGTTAATTATTAGTTGGAGGGTTGCTAATTATTAGTTCCATTAGCAAGTTTAGAGTTGCTAATAGTTTATATATATATACCTTTAATTCACTGTCCAACCACGGATTAGCATCTGAATTTAAATAGCCAACTGCTAAATCGTAGCAGCTATTAGAGCATCTCCAAGAGTCTTTCTAAAACTGGCTCTTTAAATCATCATTTGGAGAGCCATCTGCATAAAAATCGCTTTATATATCTTTCCACTCTCCAACAACTTTTCTATATCTCGTGCACACTCTAGAGAGCCATTTTCGTTGTCTATATTTGGCTAGCGAAAAATCCGGAATAGAGGATAACTATATTTAGATAACCATTTAGCCAAGTTGTTGGAGGGTAGTTTTTCACCAAAATCTCTATTCGTATCATTTAGAAAGAATTTAGAAAGTCTCAGCTATTAACATATCCTAAGTGTAAATTCAATTCATTCGTTCATCGGTGGCTAACAAAGACTCATTCCTCATAAGAGCCCGTTCGGCACAGCTCCTGGGTGCCCCAGCTTCACTACTGTCATGTTACTGTAGCAAGAAGCTGGTGGAGCCGGGCACGGGGGCTTCCCCAGCTCCGGCTCTTGCTATTCATTTTCTGTCTTAGGAATTAAAACAGCTCTCGCTAGCAGTTTAAAGGAGGAGCCAGAGCCTCAAGAGCTTTGCCAAAAGAGGCCTAAACTATCTATGCTTTTGCAACGAACGACCGTGATGCGCCCATTGTCCATAGTAGACCGCAACGCCGCCCCCTGATCATTCCTTTTTTTATCGGAAGTCTCACCTTTTGGCTTGTCGCTCTTGGAATCCCAGAGAGACCGCGATGAACAGGAGGCCCTAGTCCACGGCCAGGCAGCGTACGACACGGTCCGCCGGCCCCACCTACCCCTGTCCGGCCCCACGCGCTGACCGCACCGTCGACCCAGCCGCTGCCCGGTCCAGCACACCAGCCACCACTCCTCCAGCTCCAACCGCAGCCGCAGCCTCCGCTCCTCTTCCCCAACCAAACCAAACCCACCACCACTACCAACCATCCCCAAAACCCCACGAGGAATCCCCCAAATTCGCCCTGCCCCCTCGCAGATCGCACCATCCGCGCGCGTTTCCATCCAATTCCACCCGCAGGCCCCGACCACCCAAGCCGAGGCGCCGGTTTCTTCGCTTCTCTGCTTGGGGAGGGGAGACGCGATGGGGGAAGGGGTGAAGGAGATGCTGGCTCCGCCGATCCAGCTGGCCGACGAGGTCTCCAAGCAGTGCGCTGCCGCGCGGAGCTTCCGCGCCGAGTGCGCCGAGCTCAAGGCCCGCGCCGACAAGCTGGCGGCGCTGCTGCGGCAGGCGGCGCGGGCCCCGGAGCTCTACGACCGCCCCGCCGCCCGCATCTTGGCCGGGGCCACCCAGGCGCTGTCCAGAGCCTCCGCCCTCGCCGCCCGCTGCGCTCGGGGCCACCCGCGCCTGCGCAGCCTCTTCACGCTCGGTCCCGCCGCCGGGTTCCCCCGGGCCGTGGCGGCGCTCGACACGGCGCTCGAGGACGTCGCGTGGCTGCTCCGCATCTCCTCGCCTGGCGCCACCGGCGACGGGGACGACGACTCGCTCCTCGGCCTCCCCAACATCGCGCAGAACGAGCCCATCCTCTTCTTCATCTGGGACCATGTCGCGCGCCTGCACACGGGCTCACCGGCCGCCCGCGCTGACTCGGCGGCCAACCTCGCCTCGCTCGCCCGCGACAACCAGCACTTCGCCAAGCTCATCATCGAGGAGGACGGCGTGCCGCCGCTGCTCAAGCTGCTCAAGGACGGCACCGACGACGGCCAGGAGGCCGCGGCACGCGCCCTGGGCCTCCTGGGCTGCGACGCCGAGAGCGTCGACAAGCTCGTGCAGGCCGGGGTTTGCTCCTCCTTCGCCGCCGCGCTCAAGGAGCCACCCATGCGCGTGCAGGCTGCAGTGGCGGAGGCCATCGCGTCCCTGGCTGACCGGAGCTCCACCTGCCAGGACCTTTTCGCGCAGAACAATGCTGTCCGGTACCTTGTTGGACACCTCGCTTCCGGGACTATCCAGGAGCACAGCCGGTACTCCGTCGGCTCCAGCAGCTCCAAGAGCAGCGCAGCCGCTGCTGCCACAACACAGCAGCCCATGAAGTCACTCCACTCGGTGGTGCTTGCCAAGACGCTGAGCATCTGCCACAGCGGTGACCGTGACATCTCCAACGGTGGCGCTGATGAGCCGCCAAGGATGTCCAATGGAACACCAGGAGGCGATCAAGACACAAAAAGGAACCCCCAAATGCAGTCGGTGGTACACTCGGCTATGGCTGCCAAGACAAACACAAATGGCTCATTGGTTCCGCCGTTCAGGCCTCAGCTGGGCACTAGTGGCTCCAGTGGCCGTGGTGCTCGTGAGGTGGAGGATCCTGAAACCAAGGCACATTTGAAGGCTATGGCGGCAAAAGCTTTGTGGAAGCTTGCTCATAACCATTTGGGTGTGTGCAAGAGCATTACAGAGTCACGTGCGCTACTGTGCTTTGCTGTGCTCCTTGAGAAGGGTGATGGCGATATGGGCACTGATGTGCAGTACTTCTCAGCAATGGCCATCATGGAGATTGCCCGTGTCGCTGAACACAGCCTCGTGCTGCGGCAATCAGCATTCAAACCCAGCTCCCCAGCAGCCAAGGCTGTTGTTGATCAGCTGCTTCGTGTTGTCCGCAAGGGTGAAGACGATGCATTACTTCGCCCATGCATCACTGCCCTTGGCTGCCTTGCCCGTACCTTCACAGCAAGTGAGACCAGGATAGTGGCCCCTCTTGTGCAGCTTCTCGATGAGCGTGAGCCTCCAGTCATAAAGGAGGCTGTTGTTGCGCTCACCAAGTTTGCGTGCACTGAGAACCACCTACATGTGAACCACTGCAAGGCCATTGTTGATGATGGTGGTGCACGCCACCTTGTCCAGCTTGTCTACCTTGGCGACGAGGTGCAGATTGAGGCCCTCATACTACTCTGTTACATTGCATTGTATGTGCCTGAGAGCGAGGAACTCGCACAAGCTGGTGTGCTGGCCGTGCTGCTTTGGGCATCAAAGCAGGCTCAAATGGTGCAGGACATGCGTGTTGAGGCGCTGCTTCCAGAGGCCAAAGGGAGGCTCGAGCTGTTCCAGTCCAGGGCCTCCAGGTGATGTTGGAGACAGGATCATTGGCATGGGTTAGTAGTTCTTTGCTGCAATGTGTAATTAGAGTAGAATTATTTCCATCATCCGTGATTGCTCTTGTGAGGTATGTTACATTTTAGGCTGTACATATGAAGTCATCTATTTGTCTATGAAATTGGTTGGGGTTATTGAATTATAAATTCATGAGACATTGAAACAGAACATATTGGCCATGATTTTTTTTGTCGTTTGTATCTTAGAGTTAATACAAAACAACAACTGTTCTGACTATAGCATCAAGGAACTATAATTCCTGGTGTCCATTTCACAAAATCACAGCCACTTGTGCACTCAGTGCGAAGGAACTACAGCTTTTAATAAAAACTTAAAACTGTAATGAAACAGTGTGTCAACCCTAATGGGGTTGCTACTGCACCATTAGGCTGACAGGAGGGTCCATGCTCCTGTTCTGTTACAGTTTTCTAGCAGTATCATGTTACCAAGGGCACAAGTAGCTGTGGTTTCATCATTTCATGATGGGTACCGTAGTTGTGGTTGTGGTTCCTTGTTACAATGGTCAAGATAATTGTAGTTTTGTAAATTAATTCTATATCTTATTCCACCGAGTTTACAGTATTGTGAAATGAATTCTACTCTCTTCAGAAATTTCATCTTTGTTATGTTTGTCAGTGTGTTGAGCAAAGTCAACCAGAAATTATAGGATTATAACGCTGCATAATTCCTAGAAAATTATTTGTAACCAAAGCCAGGCTGCCAGTCCCTGTTTGCCAAATATAGACACGATTGCTGGTTGCCCTACATCTGTGAATGCATTTAGTTTGCTGAATCTCTTAGTGTGCTTGTTTTAAATATTAGCAGTATATTTTACTAGTCAAGATTGGACAAATATTGATAAATAAATGTTCTGGAAGTATTTCAGAGATCTTCTACTTGTTCATCAGAATTTGATTTGTCCAATTTTCAAAAATTATGTTTGTTCCCAAAAATGTTCCCATCATGATTGTGCTTGTTCTCCCTTTGTAACCCTGTCTGAAGTTAGTATAGAAACAGACTTTGCTTATAGCAGTTATATTTAGAACAACATTCTAATTCAGTAAGGAAAATCAGCAATTAAGTGGTGTCCTGGTAGGCATAATATGTCTTCACATTTGCAGCATTTGTTCAAAACAATTACGCATACTAGAGCCCACATGTTGCTGTCAAAATTACAGTCTTTAACTAGTTTGAGAAAATATTATGCAAGAAGACCAAACTGTTGACTGAAATAAACTTGAGCAATCATTCTCTGTGGAATAAAATCCAAATTGTAAGTATGCTGGTTTTGAATATGGATATTTGTACTTGTTCCTTTTTGCTTTTGTTTATGTTGAATCAGAAACTGGATGGTAGGAACAAAATAAGCCTCTCCAGCAGTCCCATGAGCCATCTATCGATTTATATTATGTGATGAACTAGAGTTTATATATGTGAATAATAGTACAGTTCTTGTACTCCAACATCATCAAACCAATAGTTGACCAACTTTATTTATTGCTTTAAATATTTGTAGCTGCATTGCGTATGTTAGCCAACTTGCTCCATTCAGATTCGGCCAGTTCGTTCTTCAGGCCGCCTGCTTTGATCCTATAGTGCAAAAGGACACAAAATTAGGCCAGTAGAAGCAATGATAACAGACGAGATTTGTAATGCTTAATCAATGTATAATATAGCCCATAACTACCAGAGGTTTGAAAATCTAACAATTTATTTTTTATGCAGTTGAGTTGAGCAATTCTCGCCCTTGACGCCAGTTGGTGAGTAGATTGTTTTGCTATGTTACCCTAGTGGCAAGTTGCGCTATCCTTGTAAATACCCCTATTTACTTGTCTGATTGGTGATAGAATATTATCTGCCCATGATCATGCCACGTGGGAAACGAAGGTGACTGACGTTGACATGCGGGACCCGCTCTGGTTGCTACTGTTAGCTGGCCAGCATGTCATTGTCAGCATCTGTTCCCACATGAGACCATTGACCAAGCTACTCACCGCAGCCCTTGGGGATGGTGACGCCGCACTGTTTGGTAACGTAGAACACCTTCTCCAGGCTTAGTTTGTTCCTGGCGTCCGGGGAGCCCAGATAGTCGCAGATGCAGGACGCATCGGCATCTGTGGCCTTGACGGTTTTGCAGCACTCCTCGGACGGAGGCTGCTTGGGCCCCTCCTTCTGGACGAACTTCTTGCAGCTGCTCCACAGTGCGTCGATGTCATTTTGGCAGCCTGAGCCTGGGGCTTGTGGGTCATGAGGAGATAGTTGAGCTGAGACTGCTGCTGTGGCGGCGGCGGCGGCGGCAAGGAGGATGAGGAGAAACGTCGTGGCCAGGCGGCCAGCAGGGCTCCTCAGCTGGGACATCTCCGCGTGCTCTTTTGGTGGACTGGGACTTTCCCTATTGATTAGTAGGAGTATTCTTGTTGTAAGTAATAAATTTTGTGCATGTAAGACCTTGGATGGCAGCTGGTATTTATAGTATCTGTTGCATTGCTTAGACCTGGTTTAGGGTTCCCTCTGAATGTTGATTTGGTAGATGGCGATTTTTGAGGTTCCTGGGAACCATTGCAATGCGAATTTTGTGAACTGTTTTCAGGGTGCGTGTTTTGCTTAAGCACTGCATTTGCAAATGCCATAAGTGTGACCCTCTTAATTCATGGGAGTCGAGCAGCAGTTACCACTCGCCGCGGCAACTCCAGCAGGCACCGGATCGTAGCCACGCCAGCGGCAGCAGGCACCGGATGGCATGTCAGCGTCGTTCCCACATGATGTGAGCGGGCCGGCATGTCTAGCCTCCGTTGGCACCGAGATCTTTTTTTTTTTTTGACTTAAAAATAAACCTTGCACTCTGAGTAACCAGAGTCTGTTTGGATTCCTCCAGTTTTTAAGAATCTGGCTTTTGAAAACTGGGTGGAATCCAAACAAACTAGTTTTTGTTGCTAGTTTTTGCCATATTCTTAAAAACCAACTGCTGATGCCTAGCTTTTATCAGTACCTTGTGACCCAGTAAGCAATAAATGAAGTCAGATTTTTAAAAACTCGGAGGATCCAAACACCCTACCAGTTTTTGCTCAGAATCCATATTTTAGGTACCGGAGACGAAAACTTGTTTTTAAGAATCTGAAACTGATCCAAACAGGCTAGGCATCGTTATCCTCTCGATTATCACGGCCGTGAGTCCTTAGTTTAGTCTCATACCATTAGAGTTTATATGGGTATTAAATAGGAATAATAACTCAACAAAATGGTGACTTAGCAAAGTTTTAATAAAGAGGGGAAGAAAAATGGTTTCATGAATATGAAACTTGTCGGCGTTGTTTCTAAAGCCTTGGAAAGAAAATAAAACCTACACTCAGACTGATTGTTTCATCTCTTCCGACGTCGTGCTCCAGCTAGGACAAAAAATATAAGCGCAAATTTCATTTACAATGTTTATTTGTTGATGTGAAATTTTAAATATAAGATATGGTCATGTATGATAAAACATATTTATTTACCAATATTACCATAGTCTAATATGGTAATATTTATTACAGTATCAAATGGTTACATAGTTCAAATGACATATGTGATTATAACATAATGCATGAATCAAATGCTGCAGCCTTGACGCTATGTATTGAGAGAATCTATTTCTATTTCATTTATTCTCGGTTTGCAAGGCTATCACGTCTTGAAAAAACTAATAAAACATGAAATTTCCCGCTAAGACTAGCCTGAATGACCGACGATATACGTAGGTGCCAGATTCTCAAGATGTCATGAAAGAGGTTTCTACTTTTGTACTGTGTATCATGCAACCATAAGGCAAATACCATATTCAATACATTTGAATGGCAGACAGTTCAGACGACAGTCCAAACACTCTAGGCGAACATTCCAGTCATTTCTTCTGAGAAATTGGTTCCTGTCGAAGGTTCTGAGCTGCTTGAATATCAACAGAAAATGGCCTGCGTATTATTGTCTAATGCTTGTACTGCAGACTATCGCTTGATGCAACATTCACCTTCATATAGATTGAGGTTCGATTGATATCATGTTTGATGTACAAATGCGAAATGTTTGTGGAATTGAAATATCTTCTAACTTGTGTTGTTCATGTAAACTATCAGATATGTGTGCTCATTATGAAAAATCTTAGGCTTGGAGTTTCGCCTGCTGTGCCACTGCTTGATGGCTTGGAGTTAGGTCTATCGCATTTACTCAATTATTTGTCGGAATACTTTCAGACATTGACATGTATACCAGGCAATTTCTTGTGAAAATGGAAGTAAGTTTACATAGGTGAACACCAATACAATTACAATCCTTGCTCCAATATCTCCTAAGACCTAACTACAGTTTGATAAACTCTATTCATTATTAGGAGCTGCCTCGCGTATGTCGTTAGCCGACGCCTCCGATCCACCGAGTCTGTTCTTTCTCAAACCTGCTTTTAATCTGTAACAAAAAAAAATGAAAATAACATCGAAGTAGCACCTTAATTTTGCGGCCAGCTCAAAATAAGATTACATTAATTCACCTATATATAGCCCGTAGTAATTCCTTATGCCGAATGACCCAACAATACCCCCACTCTTTTTCATCCCAATTGGACAGTTCCTGATCTTGAGATCAGTCATTGACACGAAATTTCCACATGATATCCTATATTCCTAGTAGCAAGTTGTAGTGTTGTTTTATTCTAGCATATCATTACTTCTACTTCTCTAACCGATCTCAGATAATCTGAGCATGATTAGCAGCAGCAAACCGACACCAATATGCGGACCCTCTGTGACTTGCAATTGTGATTGTGAACCAGCAAGCCAGCGTAGTTCCTACACGGCTACACGGCATTTAACCAAAATCACAAGCTACTCACCTCCGCAGAACCAGGGGATGGCAACGGCGCACTGCCCGGCGACGTAGAACACCTTGTCCAGGTTTATGTAGTCGAGGGAGCTCAAGTAGTCGCAGACGCAGGTAGCGTTGGCGATACTCCTCACGGTGGCACAGCAATGCGGCGACGGCTGCACCATGGGACCCTCATCCTGGACGTAGCGGTAGCAGGTGCTCCGCAGGGCGACGATGTCGTTGTAGCAGGCTGCTCCCGCCGCTGGAGCTTCAGGTGTGGCAGCCGCGGCGGCGGCGGCAAGGAGCAGGAGGAGCGTTGCGGCCAGACCGCGGCTACAAGAGCTCAGCTGGTGGTACATCTTGGTTAGCCTAGCTTCGATGGCTCAAACTCTCACGAGAACCTCACTTGTTACTTGTTATTACTCCTGCGCTGCTGTTTTATATTGTGGACTTACACTTGGTATTTATTTGCCCGATTCGCAATTTTGAGTTTCTAAGAACTGTCGCAATGCGAATTTTATGAGCAAGTTTTCAGGCTGAGAGTCTGGTCAAGTTAGTGTTCATGCAAATGACGTAGGTTTGAACCCTAAAATTATGTCATTCCTACCCTCGCTGCTACCACTACCACTACCACAACACAAAGCATGCTTGGCCCCAGCCTGTGGTTCTTCGTTAGGCGTCACATTCAGCTTCCAAAATGTTTGGGGTAAAATTTTCAAGTCAAGTAAATAATTTAAGAGAACTTTCAACCGCACTGTGTATATCTGTGTCTAAGGAGAGCATGAATGATTATTCACCTCTTGAGGTTTCTTTTTTATGCTGTTTGAAGTACTTTTTTTTTGAACCAAAGGCATGAGACAGTGGCACAGTGCCAATTTATAAAAGAAGGGGAGTTACATGGTTTGCTAATCTGGAAAGATCAAAAACCAGTCAAGCCAAAAGAAGGGTGAAAAACTATTCTACCAAGGAGAGGTGTAAGGCACCACGCACCGCCATGAACCAAGCTTCTGCCTCTCCCTTGATCTCGTTTAGAAGTGAAATGTTGGAAGCTTCCCTGTGCCTAGATACTCTTGCATTCCTCTCATTCCACAGTTCCCACACAACAAGCACGATTAGAGAACGAATCCCTTTCTTGGGGATCCCAAAGGTGTCAGCGATGTCCACCATTCAAGCACAGTGTCGAAGGGAGACCAAGCATTTGGGCGTACTTACGGGCTTGCGGCCAAGTCCTCCATTCCACAACCATCAACCAAATGTGTCTTGACTACCTGCAAGCCACCAGGAGGCGGTGCGCTGTTTCCATGGTGTAGTGACACAAAGGGCAAGATGGGCTATGAGTCCATTCCCATTGTGCAAGTCTTTCAAATGTCCAAACCCTGTTCTGAAAAATAAGCTATGCAAAAAGTTTGCATTTTGGCGGTCCCCAGGACTTCCAAAATAGTGTTTTAAACGTGACTCGCGATGAACCAAGGAACTGTGCCTTGTATGCTGAAGCTGTAGTGAACACACACCATCTTATTAGTTTGATCTCCACCATACTTGGCCCAACGGCCATGTGTGGGCCCTGATCTCACGTCCTGATCGGAGACGCCCAGCCCGTGTTTGGCTGGTGGGCCCCGTCGCACAGTACCTATTAGAGGAGGTGGGGGGCCAAGGGCTCAAGATACGAGGTTCGCCTAGCCGCCACCCCACTCTGAACCCTAGCCGATCTAGAGGGCGGCACTGCCAGCGACGGGAAGTCTACTACCGGCGTCACTACGCCACCACTGCGTCACCGGACTCCAGCTCCTCCACCAAGCCCTCCAACGGTCGGTAACATCACCATCCACTCTCCTCTCTTCTCCCAATCGAACTCCCACTTGTATATATATTGAATAGAAATGACTCCACCCACTGGATCTATACTGCTAGACAATCCACAGTTTCTAACATTGGTACCGGAGCTAGGTTACTTTTGAGTAGATCAAGATCTCGGGGTAGAAGAGGGGATTTTGGATCCCCAAAACTGAACCGATTCAAATCGGAAAAGCGAACTCGAACCCTAACCCTAATCGAAAGAAAAGGGCATGGTGACCTACCTGGGGCTCACCTACTAACCACCGCACGGCGGCGATTTGCCATTGAGCGGGAAGAGGACCGCGCATCGCGCGGATAGAACACCGCCGACACTGGGAAGTCGCGCTACCGCGCGTTCTCCTCATCGGGCTCGGCGGCAAAGGGCACCACCACTAGTTCGCTCGATGGCGGCGCGTCCACCCTTTCGGAGGGCGCGCGCACCGGCGAAGGGACCGGTGGCGGCGCCACCTTTTCCTCCGGCTGCCATGGACGACCGCTGTTGCGCCGCTCCGCTTCGCGCTGAGAGAGAAAAGAGAGGAATAAGAAAGGGAGGAGGAAGGGGAGGCGACCGGTTTTTTATCCGGCTACACTCCAGGCGCCGGCGGCCGCCGTGGCCACCGCGGCTACGGCTGCTCGCGGCTGCGCCGCTCAGAACGGAAAGAGAAAGGGCCGGTGTGAGAAAATGGTTTAGGGTTTGAGGGAGCCGGCCGCAAGGGGTTTTGCTCCTCCGATTCGTAAGGACAGACATCGGATCTAGCTCGATGGCTGAGATCGACCGGGCCGCCTTTCGGCCCAGGCGGGCGAGCGCTTTCCTGGCCCAGACCCAGGTTGCGGCCTGGGCGCGGGGGAGCTGCTGTGAGCACCGCTTGGCTGCGCACGGCGCGATGTTTTGGGCTGCAGGGAGCGTGCAAGAGCAATTGGGCCGCGGGCCATTTAGCGCTGACGGGCTGCCTGCTGCTTTACTGCTGGCCCAGATGAATAGTTGAGTTTGTGAATTGAATTTATTATTTTTCAGAAGCAGTTTGAATGAATTATATCAAGTTTAAATATTTTATCTCTACTCAAATTTATTTGATAATTTGTTTAGAGAGAAGAAAAGTACAAAGTGATGCTTCTGAATAAGAATTGTTTTAAGAATTTTGTCACATTTTCCGCTCAAAGAAAAAGAATATTGTCTTCTCATTAAATCTGAACCAACGGGAGGATTTAATTTGAAGAGCAGTTACAGTTGTTCAGAAAATGATGAAAAGTTTATCCTCTAATTAAAATTGGAACCAACGAGAAAATTTTAATAATAGGGATATTCACATTATGATTTAAGTGAAATTATGATATTGTTATTTTCTGACCAACGTTATGAACCAAGGAACTGTGCCTTGTATGCTGAAGCTGTAGTGAACACACACCATCTATCATCCGATTCCTAGTGATTTCGTCGTTGACTCCCAGCGTGAGTTGTACCTCCTGAAGTTCCAAACAGAGGGCCACAAGTTCTTTTATCAATTGCATTGTGATATGTCAATGGATGTCTAAGTCTTGCAGCCAGGTATTATTTTTGCAAAGCTGCTTGAACCGAGCGATTTTTCTTTCGTGATGCCTTAAAAACGGTTGGTGCAATGTCTTGAAGCCTTTGCCCGTGGCACCTGGCTGAAAGCCAGAATTTTGCCTTCCTTCCATCCCCTAGTGTTACTGGTGTTGAAACAGCAAAGAGTAACTTATCCACTTCTGTGCATGGGTTTCCTGAGCTGACCCACATCATATTGGGAGATTTCCATTCCTGCCAAAGCCAACATAGACAAAGAGCTCTCGCAAATTTGTCAAGATCCAGGAGACCCATGCCCCCAAGTTTCCGTTGCCGACAGGATCCAGGCCAATTTACTTTGCAGTTACCTCCTGTGGAGCTCCCTCTCACTTGCCCAGAAAATTTTCTTCCTATTTCTATCTAGGGTATCCATGACCTCTTTGGGAGGCGTAGTGCAGTTAAGAAGTACGGAGTACACCAATAGTGACGTCAGTGCAGTTTTGACAAGGATTCCCCTTCCAGCTTGTGCGATATTCCTTCCATTCCAGCCTTATAAGTTTCTGATGCTTTGTTCAAGAGTGGTTGGAAATCAACGATTTTCAGTTTGTGTACTGACAGTGGTAAGCCAAAGTATTTATATGAAAAGTTTTTCTTGGTGTTGGGAAACCAAAGTCTTCACATCTGATGGGCACTATTGAGGTTTTTTGCAAGTTTGCTTGCAAACCAGTAACTTCCCGAAGAGATGCATAAATTGAGTAAACCCATTCATCTCCTCCATGATTGGCCTGAAGAAGACCACAGCGTCATCTGCATACTTGGAAGTACGTTGCTTTGCAAAAGCCTCCCTCCAGGTGTTGAATTAAGCCACCATTTGTGGCACAAAAATACAAAAAAAATGCAACTTCAAAGTTTGTCCCTGTAAAATTTCAATGCAAAATTGTATTTCGTATTTCCCCATAATCTCCAAGTTTCATAGATCATGGGACCATTCCTATACCACAATCAAATTTCACATGTGAGAACATTTGGGAAGCCAGTTCTCCATAAATGCTGCCTGTTGCCCCCATTTCAATGTATGCTATTGTCTAACTGTTCTTCCTATGCATAATATTTTAAGTTGGCCTCCATATGAGTCATGCCAATAATTCACCTCGAACAAAAATGGAATTCAATTCTTAAATTTTTATTTTATTCAAATAGGTACACATTTGTAAAACAAAGCTAGGATGGGGGAACCCATCTCCTAACACTATCTTACACACCATCTCAATAAATAACATCACTAACTTCATACACAAGCAGTTGATATACAAGTTATCCATATATTCTGAAAACTCTTCCATGATTCCAACTGCAAGCTAATTTTAATTTCTTGAACAGTTCAAATGTAGGGTTATAGCCTAGGTTATATTTCAGTGCTTCTTTTGGGCAACCTATAATCAAATGGTCATGAAATAGAATATAGTTCGTCATATCAGAGTTTATGGGAAGATATAGTTATCTCAGAGTGAAATAGATATCTAAATATACAATAATTCCACTAAATCTGTCAGTTAATTGTTACATATATACATAATGTCTTTCCCTGCTTCTCCATATCCTAATGTACAAACGTACAATTGGCTTTGACGGACCATGACATCCGAAGGACGTTAACATAGCTCATAATGTCATATCCTCTTGAGACAAGCAAAAATGCATTTTTAAAACAAAAGGTTTGAAGTTTAGGCGAGACAAGCAGAAATGTATGCAAGAAAGGGTTTTGCCTTCAACTTTCAGAATTCAAATTTAGGTAAGATATGCAAATTAAAGTAAAACTTCCCTACACTTTTAATTTGTTGTTTGCATATTTATACGAGTGTAAGTTATTAAGAGTAGTGTTTGGATATTTTTTACTGTGTTTATATGACAAGACCACCGAAAGTGGTACGTGTTACTGGCTAAGCTCTGTTTGTTTTTATAACCAGTGCTGGAACAGCTTATTCTGCTCATACTTTTTCAGTGTGAATATGTGCTTAAACTCAGTGTTAAGGATTTAGGCCATTTGTGCATTGTGAAATGTGCCATCCTGTTTCACAAACCTCACTGCGTTTTTCTCCTATGAATTTACTTTGTTGAGAGTGTTTTTAGTATTTCACTGTGTATTTGGGTAGTGCTTTCATGCTGTAAGCATTTGTGCTGGTGGACCGGAGAAGAACTCGAACTAAGACTTTTTGAAACAGTTCGGTTGTCTCATGAGCCATAGGTTATTAGCAGCATTGCCCATTGATGCAGAACCACATTATGTGAGAAATTGCAGTTGCATATATATATATATATATATATATATATATATATATATATATATATATATATATATATATATATATATATATATAGATGAACATCCATGCTCTAACATCGTCCAGTTAACTTTATTCATTCATCATTAATCTGAGCACAACAGTAGCTGCTGCCTATGTTAGCCAACTTCTCCATTCAGCCTGTCCTCTGTCTCAGACCTGCTTTAAATCTGCAAGAAGAAGGAAACTACCATCAGTTTTCAACATTCCAATAAGTTGAACATTTCATTTGATTTGACATCCTAGTGGCAACTAGTAAATTACAGTTTTTTGTGGACACAACATGTCAGCGTATGTTCCTAGTACACGCCACATGCGGAAGCGAAGGTACTCACCTCCACATCCCCTGGGGATGGCGACTCCACAGCTCCTGCAGACATAGAACACTTTGTCCAGGTCTATGTCTAGGTCGGAGCCTAGGTAGTCGCAGACGCATGGAACGTTCGTGAGGCTGATCAATGTGGCGCAGCAATTGGACGACGGCGCCAGCGTCCGACCACCCTCCTGGACGTAGTCATAGCAGGTGGTTCGCAGGGCCACGATGTCGTTATGGCAGGCTGCCCCCGCCGCCGCCGCCGCCTGAGCTTGAGGAGGTGTGGGCGCGGCTGCTGCTGCTGCCGCACCAGCTGCAGAAAGGAGCAGGAGGAGCGTTGCAGTAGCCAGCAGGCTGCTAGCATAAACCAGCTGCGCCATCTTGGTGGACGGACCTGAGCTTTGGTGGATTGTGAAACTCTCGTTATCACTATACACTATGGGTCTTGCTGCTGCTATGTTGTAATATGATGGTGTGAAGATACATTTTGGTATTTTATAGTGTCCGGTGCTTATATAGAGGTATATGTTGTTAGCATTCATAGTGCTGTCAAGCTAGCTAGTGCCCATGGAGATGCGGAGATGCCAAGGGTGTGATCCACGAAACTGGGGCATTGGCTTGCTTGTTGGCGCCGGCCCTGAAGTCAGTGAAACCCAAAGCTACAAAAATGACAAGCGTGTGTGCGCCGGCCGGCGGTTTCTCAAGGGTTGACAGTTGACACTTTTGTAGTACAAGGATCAGAAAAAGGAGACGAACTTATGTGGTGCGGGTCTTGCTTTTCAGTGAAAGAATTTTGGTGAAACTAGTCTGATGCCAAGAACGATCCCAGGATCTACTTGGATTAGCAACCACCCCTCCGTTTCAAAATGTAAGCGATATTAGTTTTGTCCTAAACCAAATTTCTTTATTATCTTTGAGTAAGTTCCTAGAAAAATACACAATACCTCTACAATATCAAATTAGTTTTGTAAGTACACCAGAAATATGTCTTGACTAGCAAACATGCCTATGCTTTGCAACATGAAAAAAAACTATCAAAGGCTCATGGGAACAATGATGAGAATAGTATATGTCTATTTACTTTTTTTATGCTTTCTATAAAATTTAAAATATAAAATCTATTGGGAACAACGATGAGAATAGTATATGTCTATTTACAAAAGGTGGCTTCTCAAGACTTGGTTGTGGTAGTCATAATCATCAGTATGATGAGAGACATCTCTCGATTTTCCACATGACAGCCCTCATTAGGGTTTGCAAATATACATTTATTTAGACTGGATCAGACAACAAATTGCCCAAGATTTCAGTTAACGGTTTGATTAGTTGGACCATCAGTCAATCCAGGTTAGGGACGAGTGTATGGACATGTATAAGTGTTCATGTTGTACTGTGATTCGCAAAAAAAAAACTAAGTTTTGTTTTTAATCAAAACTACATTAACAACCTAGTGGTAGTTTTTTTTCTTAGAGCAAGGTCAAGGGCTCAAATACCCATAATGTTATTTGATTTAACTTTTATGAGTGAAAAAAAATAGAAACATATGGATTGCATTGGTGGAAAAATACGGAAAAAAACAAAAAAAAAAAGAAACACACAGAGCAACCTAGAAACAGACACGGAAATAGAGCTGGCGGCCAAGTAAAGTAAGGTGGACAAAAAATAAGAAAGAAATTTTAGTTCTTTAATATTAACTATAGATATTTTTTTGATAAAAGGGAGATTTTATTAAATTCTCAAAGCATTTCATCAAGATGATACACAATTCCTTGAAAATGTACTTCCGGCCTCTGCCTAACAAAGAGGCACACAAACACAAAAATAAAAGGAGATCGACACATTCTAGTGACTATCAATTCGTAGATTAGGTCACCACCCATGTGCCTAGGAGAAAATATCCTTGGCCACCTACGCCAACTGCTGCGAGACCACCACAACCAAGTCTTGAGAAGCCACCTTCTATAGAATAGCCGAAGTACATAGTTAGTGCATCCCATAGATAACTTACACAGAGAGAATATGTTTTTTCTTTTCAAAAACAATATCATTTCTACTAAGGCAAAGCAAGTAGCAGCCGCTCCAAGAAGAAGTAGTGGTTCTAATTCTTTACTAGAATCCTTCTAACCATCCACCAAACAAGTGAGAAACACTGCTAGAACAAGCAAAGTGGCATTGAAAAAACAGGTGCCTACTAATTGTCTCTGTTGGAATATCTGTTCTGTTGTGATCTACGCCAGATATCTGGAAGAGGTGCATGCACATGCAAGGTTGTTACACGCCTAGATTGGAGAGCAAGATACGGCTTCGTAGCTAGTTAGTTAGAGGTACTCGGCTGTTGTTATCTTATCTGTTGTAAGCTAAGTAGTTAGTAGATTGTTGTGCAAGTTGTAAGTGCCACGCTAAGGGCTTTTCTCAGCTATATTAACAAGAAGCCGTGAGCCTGGGAAGGCGTCACGTTCAACCATTCTCACATGGTAATCAGAGCTAGGTCGTTTCTTGATAGACTCGTCCATGGCTACCTCCTCCGGGCAACCTGCTGCCTTCTCCCTGATAGGATCGCTGATAGGATGTCCAATATCGGAGAAACTAGCCAAAAACAACTTCACGCTATGGAAGCTGCAAGTTCTGTCCGCCATTAGGGGTGCTCAGCTCGAGCACTACCTTGAAGTTGAGACGGCGGTGGCGCCGCCAAAACAAATCGCGAAGGCGGCCGACAAACCAGATGAGTTGATTCCAAATCCTGAGTACCAATCTTGGTATGCTAAGGATCAACAGATATTCAACTATCTAGTTTCATTTGTTTCCAAAGAAATTCTCGTCCAGCTCTCGACGTGCACTACGTCGGCGCAGTTATGGAAGGCAATCCATGACATGACCGCCTCCCATTCTCGCGGCCGCATCATCAACACTCGCATGGCCTTGGCCACTGCGAAGAAAGGGTCCTCCTCCATCACGGACTACTTCAACAAGATCAAATCGCTTGCTGATGACATGGCGGCTGCAGGGAAGAAACTGGAAGATGAAGAAGTGGCGTCCTACGTCCTCGCGGGTCTCGACTCCGACTACGACCCGGTTGTTTCCACTGTGGGCAGGCGTGTTGAACCACTCAGCCTCGGGGAACTCTTCACCCAACTTGTGAGTTGGGAGCAGCGTCTGGATATGGCTCACGGCGGCGATGGATCTGGCTCCTCCGCCAACTCCGCCACCCGTGGAGGACGTGGCGGTTTCAATCGCGGTGGAGGCGGACGCCGCGGCGCACGTGGACGTGGCCGCGGGAACAACGGCAATGGTGGCCGTTCTCAGCAGCGCGGCCCCAAGGGTGATGGCCCTATCTGCCAGCTTTGTGGTAGGGAGGGGCACACCGTCCTACGCTGCCACGAGCGCTTTGACGCGTCGTTCCAGGGCACACCGGACCAACATCAGCGCTCTGCCTCGTCTGCCATGGCATCATACGGCGTCGACACCAACTGGTACACAGATACCGGTGCCACCGATCACATAACTGGCGAGCTTGAGAAGCTCTCCACACGTGACAAGTATCACGGCACCGACCAGGTGCACACTGCCAGCGGAGCAGGTATGAGAATCAATCAAATTGGTCAAAGTTTTGTTCGTACCCCGAACCGTAACCTTGTTCTAAATAATGTCCTTTATATTCCTGAAGCCAATAAAAATCTTGTTTCCGTTCATCGCCTTACGTCCGATAATCATGCATTTATTGAGTATCATCCAAATCATTTTGTCATTAAGGACCAGGTCACGAAGAAGCCTCTTCTTAGAGGAAGTTGTCAAGGGAGCCTCTATCCGTTGAAGCCTAACCCTCAGTCGAATAAGGAGTCGCTCGGTGCTGTCAAGATCCCTTCGTCTAGATGGCACAGTCGTCTTGGTCATCCATCATTTGCTATTGTTCATCAGGTCCTTAGTCGTAATAGTATTCCTTTTATTTCTAAAAAGAATAAAGAAACTGTATGTGACGCTTGCCAGAAAGGCAAGAGCCACCAGCTTCCCTATCCAAGATCTACAAGCATTTCCTCTAGTCCATTAGAACTAGTCTTTTCTGATGTATGGGGTCCAGCGCCTACTTCTGTAGGCAGAAACAGTTATTATGTCAGTTTTATTGATGACTTTAGCAAATTTACTTGGATATATTTACTGCGCCACAAATCAGACGTTTTTCAGAAATTTCATGACTTTCAGAATCTTGTTGAGCGCCAGTTTAATAAGAAAATTATTGCTATGCAAACCGACTGGGGCGGCGAATACCAAAGGCTTAATTCCTTTTTTCAGCGCATTGGCATATCCCATCATGTGTCCTGTCCTCACGCACATCAGCAAAATGGGGCAGCTGAACGCAAACATCGGCATATTGTAGAAGTTGGTCTCTCTCTTCTAGCACATGCATCTATGCCTTTGAAATTTTGGGATGAGGCTTTTGCCACATCCGCATATCTCATAAATCGTCTTCCTAGCAAGGTCATTAATGGCCAAACCCCACTAGAGCGGCTCTTCCATCAAAAACCTGATTACAGTAACCTTCGTGTCTTTGGTTGTGCCTGTTGGCCCAATCTTCGGCCATACAATTCTCGCAAACTCCAATTTCGCTCCAAACAATGTGTTTTCTTGGGATACGGTCATATGCACAAAGGTTTTAAGTGCCTTGACGTCACAGAAGGGCGGGTATATATCTCGCGTGATGTGATTTTTGATGAAGACGTGTTTCCTTTTGCCAAACTACACCCTAATGCCTGCGCCTGTTTACGTTCTAAAATTCTCCTTCTTCCACCCCACCTGCTTAATTCTTCATCTGGTTCCGGGGACAACATTACTTCTGATCCGTTTGGTAATGATTCCCTGCCCACTGACATTTTGCAGCATGCAGATCCTGTTGAAAATCTGGAGCAAAATGAGCCGAATTCTAGTAACAACTGCCATCATTTTATGTCGCCGGGTGCCTTTCCTTTTTTGGCAGGAACACGCACAAGCTCCCAGGCTGATCCACCTGCCCCGTCGAACTCTCACGCCGGCGTATCTGCCTCGGATCAGGAGCTGCCGGCTACGTCCGTAGCGCTCCCGTCCGGGTCATTCTCCGCTACTCCGAATGCGCCACCTGGTACCTCCGGTCCGCCGCCACGGGTACATGGTGCAGCTGCTCAGGCGCAAGGGGGGACAACATCTGCTTCGAATCCTCCGCCACTGGGATCCTCTACATCACCAGTTACTTCCTCTTCGACACAGCTGGGTGCTGCAGGATCCAGTGTGGCATCACCAGCCCAGTTTGGATCTTCTACGCCAACTGCTCCTGACGCTGCTATGCCTGATCCACCTGTTGCTCCATCTCGGCCTACTACACGCTTACAGCATGGTATTCATAAACCCAAGGTATATACTGATGGTACTATTCGCTATGGTCAGCTAGCTGCTACTTCTGAAGGTCCGCTCGATTTGCATAGTGCATTGGCTGACAAAAATTGGAAACATGCAATGGATGTTGAATTTGATGCTTTGCGTAGAAACAAAACTTGGCACTTAGTACCACCAGTAAAAGGGAAAAATATTATAGGATGCAAATGGGTGTATAAAATTAAAAGAAGGTCAGATGGAAAAATTGAAAGATATAAAGCTCGGTTGGTTGCTAAAGGGTTTAAACAACGCTATGGTATAGACTACGAAGACACATTCAGTCCAGTAGTTAAAGCAGCTACCATTCGTCTTGTGCTTGCCCTTGCCTTGTCAAGAAATTGGTGCTTAAGGCAGTTAGATGTTACAAATGCCTTTTTACATGGGTACCTTGAAGAAGAGGTTTATATGAGACAACCACCAGGGTATGAAGATAAAAACAAACCGAATTACTTGTGCAAATTAGATAAAGCTTTGTATGGACTAAAACAGGCTCCTCGGGCTTGGTATTCTCGGTTGTGCAACAAACTTCAGAGCCTTGGTTTCATTCCTTCAAATGCAGATACCTCACTCTTCTTCTATTGTAAGGGACACCATGTCATTTTTATGCTTGTCTATGTAGATGATATTATTGTGGCTAGCTCTTCGCAGGATGCAGTTAATGCTCTACTCCGTGATCTTGAGAAAGAGTTTGCAATCAAGGATCTAGGTGATCTACACTATTTCCTTGGTATTCAAGTTCAAAGGAAGAAAGGTGAGCTGCTGTTGTCACAAGAAAGGTATGTCTTTGATATCTTGAAAAGAGTCAACATGCAGTTTTGCAAACCTGTGAAAACGCCACTATCCACTTCAGAAAAGTTATCAGTCACCAGTGGAACACAGCTAGGAGTGGATGATTCTACAAGGTACAGGAGTATTGTGGGAGCTCTTCAATACCTTACATTGACTCGACCAGATCTTTCATTTGCAGTCAATAAAGTGTGCCAATTTCTACATTCTCCTACTACTGTTCACTGGGAGGCTGTTAAAAGGATTTTGAGATATGTTCAAGGGTCAGTCGGTCTAGGTATTAAAATCCGGAAATCTGGCTCTATGCTTGTTAGTGCCTTTTCTGATGCAGATTGGGCCGGTTGTCCAGATGATAGGCGCTCTACAGGAGGTTTTGCTGTTTACATTGGCTGCAATCTTGTATCATGGTGTGCAAGGAAGCAAGCAACAATTTCCAGGTCGAGCACAGAAGCTGAATACAAATCGTTGGCCAATGCCACTGCTGAGGTAATGTGGATACAAAAGTTGCTTGATGAGCTAGGTATGCCGCATCCTAAAGCTGCAAGATTGTGGTGTGATAATATTGGAGCAACGTATTTATCAGCTAACCCTGTGTTTCATGCTCGTACTAAGCACGTAGAAATAGATTTCCACTTTGTGCGCGAGCAGGTTGCAGCCAAACGCTTGGACATAAGATTTATCAGCACCAATGATCAGATAGCTGACGGGTTCACCAAACCTCTCCCTGAAAGACAAATGTTGTTGTTCAGAAACAATCTCAACTTGTATGACACGTTGTGATTGAGGGAGGGTGTTGGAATATCTGTTCTGTTGTGATCTACGCCAGATATCTGGAAGAGGTGCATGCACATGCAAGGTTGTTACACGCCTGGATTGGAGAGCAAGATACGGCTTCGTAGCTAGTTAGTTAGAGGTACTCGGCTGTTGTTATCTTATCTGTTGTAAGCTAAGTAGTTAGTAGATTGTTGTGCAAGTTGTAAGTGCCACGCTGAGGGCTTTTCTCAGCTATATTAACACGAAGCCGTGAGCCTGGGAAGGCGTCACGTTCAACCATTCTCACAGTCTCATCTTTATGACAAAGCAACATGTTTTACTACCATGCCAATTCGCTTAGCAAGATTATCCTTGGTCAATACAACTCCTCTTTGTAAGTACCATAGAAAGATTTTGATTTTTAATGGGGCTTTCAGTTTTCATAAACTTTTATTAAAAATCGGGGACATCAACATTTATTAATGCTTGGTATTGTGATTTTACCGAGAATTGTATTCCAATGAAAAATATCTGGCTCTTGGGACAATTATATGTTAGTAATGCATGGTAACAAATTGTTCCAAGCTACTAACTTAGGACATGTAAGATCCCTGCGCCAAGAGAGATTTGGTGGAAAAACGCAAAGCACTTCACCTATAGTTACATGTAGTGGTGGATTCAAAATTTTCGATAAACATGAACTGAGGTCTTACAATCTTATTATGTTTTGTTTAGTGGTGGATTCAAAATTTTCGATAAACATGAACTGAGGTCTTACAATCTTATTATGTTTTGTTTGTCAATATGATGAAATTTAAAAAAATGTATGAGTGTTCTGTTTCTCAACATGATGACAAAAATGTATGCATGTGTGTACTGTGTACATATATATCGTATTAAAGGATGTTACAATTTACACTGCTGGCATGTGTATAGTCTTCTTCGTCTCTAAAAGTTTGTAGACCAGCAGGCCCAGCAGCGCAATATATATTTTAACAAACGGCCGGGGTTCATTTTCAATCAAAAGAGGCAAAGCTCCTTTCTCCGATTTACTCTCGTACACCGTGTATTCGGCACCCCCGTCCAACAACAGTGCGCAGAACTCTAGTTTAGAGTGGAGAGCACTCGATTCTCAAAAAAAGAAAAGAGTGGAGAGCACTTGGCATTGGAATTCATGATACTGTTCCCCACTTACCCTGTACATATGGACAAGGTTGTCACCATGTTTGAGGTACACACATCACACACCACTCCATTCTAAGGCCCTGTTCAGCCAGCTTTTAATCCGAATTTTTAGCTTATTTTTTCAGTTGAAATAGTATTTTTCTCTAAAAAAAATTAGTCGAAACAGTATTTCAGCTTGTTTTTCAGCGTGGACAGTGCTCAACAAAGCTCCTTTGTACTAGTTCACAGTGAAGCAGTGACAAGAAAACATAGCGCTAGTTAGGCCGGCATATGACTGCGTGAGAGGAGAATATAACAACAACATTCCACTTCGCTTTTTCTTTTTCTTTTTCTGCTTAGCTTCTTTCTCGAAAGCAGCTCCACACAAGGACACGGTACAGGACAAGCGACTCCAAACGTATCATCTCATATGATGATATAGCTAGAGGTACCTAGCCTTGTCACACTACCGGATTCGGTTTCTTTGCCGAGTGCCTGGGGCACTCGGCAAAACCCCAATTACACTCGGCAAAGCTTTTGCCGAGAGTAACACTCGGCAAAGGCCACTCGGTAAAAAAGTGATCGGCAAAGCCATCTTTGCCGAGTGCTTTTTATCGGACACTCGGCAAAGAATTTGCCGTGTGTTAAACTGACACTCGGCAAAATTTTTTTGGAAAAAATAAAAAAAAACATCCACCACGTCTGTCGACACTCGGCAAAGAATTTTCGCAAAAAATAAAAAAAAACAGCCACCACGTGCGCCGGGGCTGGCTGTCCGTGCGCCGCCGGCCGCCGTTGGTGCCCCCGAGGCCGTCGCTCGAGCCCCCCGCCAGCCGCCGCTAGTGGCCCTGCCGGCCGACGCTCGAGGTCGTGCCACCGCCGCAGCCAGCCATCCGCGTCCCGTCGCCCGGGCACAGGCGCTCCGCCTCAGGCCGTAGAGTCGTCCGCCCGCGCAGGCTTGTTGTCGTACGCTCGCGCAGGCTGGTCCTTCGGCCGTGGGGCCGAGCTCCGGCACGCGGTCCTCGGCCATGGGGCGAGCTCCGCCGTGCAAGCCACGACGGCGGGGGCGAGCTCCGGCACGCGGTCCTCGGCCGCGGGGGCGAGCTCCGCCGCGCAGGCCACGACCGTGGGGGCGAGCTCCACCGTGCAGCGCAAGGCCGCGGGGCAAGCGGATCAGGCCATCCACGTGGTCTTCGTGCTCACGGACGGCGGCCGGCTGCGCTGCTATGTCGGAGAGGGAGTCGCATGGACCGGAGACGAACGAGAGAGATGAACGAGAGAAACAGATCGATCTGTTTTCATGACTGCGTTTCCCTTTGGTCTTTGAGTTGTGCTTCTTTTGTGCCCATGACAAGTGGACCCCACATACACGTGGCGAGCCACGAGTGGCCAGGAGCCCCGCATCCGGATGGCTGACGTGGAGCGTCACGCGGATCGCCTCCCGCGTGCAGCACATTTGTGCTTCCTCACTGCCACCGCCATGCAGGCCCCACTCCCACTCCCGCTTCCCGCACGAGATAACCCAGGCGCGTCGAACAGCACACTCCCACGTGGCCAGGAGCAGTGGGTCCCAAGGCCATGCAGCAGCAGATCAATTGCATAACACTCGCAAAATTCAAATTTAAATTGCTTGTTTGGGCCCTAAATAAATTCAAATAAAAAACCTGTTAACTACAAAATTTTATAACTTTTCGAGATCTATAATTTTTGTATAGGGAGTTTCTCCATCCGGGATCGTTTATAAAATTTGAATTTCAAATTTGAGAAATTCCAACGTAGTTTTGCGTGACAAGATGATTTCAAATAAAAAAGTTTCCAACTACAAAGTTTCATAACTTTTCGAGATCTACAAAGTTTATTTAGGTTATTTTTCCATCCGAGGTCATTTCAAATATTTGAATTTTAAAATTTTCAAATTCGGACGCAGTTTTGCATGACAAGATAAATTCAAATGAAAATGTTGCCAACTATAAAATTTCATAACTTTTTGAGATCTACGAACTTTATTTTGGTTGTTTTTCCATCCGAGATCGTTTGAAAAAATTGAATTTAAATTTTTTTTAAAACAGACGCAGTTTTGCATGACAAGATGAATTCAAATGAAAAAGTTGCCAACGACAAAATTATATAACTTCTTAAGATGTACAAACTTTATTTTCGTTGTTTTTCCATATATTCATCCCACATGGTGATTGTAACATTTTTCACAAATCTTATATGTCTTTCTCGTAGTTTATGAAACTATAAGAGAGACACGTAAGATTTGTGAACAAATTTATTTTCACTTTGTCAAATGAAGAAATGACCTAAATAAAGGTTTTAGATCTTGAGAAGATATACAACTTTATAGTTGAAAACTTTTTGATTTGAATTTGTTTAGAGCTTCAAAATGTGCATAAAAGTTTTCTTTGCCGAGTGCCAGAAAAAAACACTCGGCAAAGAGCCTCTTTGCCGAGTGTCAAAAAAAAACACTCGGCAAAGAAGCTCTTTGCCGAGTGTTTTTTTTTGACACTCGGCAAAGAGGGCTCTTTACCGAGTGTATTTTTTTGCCGAGTGTTTTTGATTTAGCACTCGGCAAAGAGCTTCTTTGCCGAGTGCCCGAAAAAAAACACTCGGCAAACTACTTCACACTCGGCAAAGAATGGAAATCCGGTAGTGTCACCGGTCAGACTCTCATCAATCTCGATCTCGATCTCGATCTTTTATCTGAACCTGAACGTACAAGAGGGCATTTGACGACATACAACTTTTACTAATCAGGCTAACTTGCACCTGAGCTTACTGCGCGCTGACCAATATAACTAGCTAAAACTACTACTGCAAACTGGATCGATCGAGTACACTAATCTGCCGTACGTGGCGGCACGCACGGTCAGAGCCATTATATAGCGCGTGGTCACAGGCCGTGGCGTCCATGGTGCCTGTGGTGGTGGTGGCGGAGGAAGAAGTTGATCATCGGCGACGGAGCCGGAGCTGGGGCTGGCACCGGAGGGAAGAACCCGGTGGCATTGAACGCCGTCGCCGGTGGCATGGAGGTTGCCGGCGGGGCCAATGGTGGCGACGTGAAGGCCGGAGCCGCCGGCGGGGCAGTGAGGTGCGGCGGGCACTGGTAGCACTTGGCGAAGAGGCCGAAAGTGTTGACCTGCTGCACGAAGTTGGTTATGCTGGCCCAGCCGCCGAAGCCGAAGCCGACCACCAGCACCCACGCCACCACGAAGGAGTTGATCACGTAAGCGCCCGTCCACCCGCCGGCGAACCTCGGAGGTCGCTCCACGGCGTTCTGCATGGAGTCGTAAGCCACTGTTATTAGTACTATGTAATCACTAATCAAGCGATCCATATATTAGTAATCACTAATATAGCTCATTATATTAGTCCATAGCTCATTAGTAAAATGGAAGGACATATATAATGAGCTATCCATCATGCTACTGATGTCAAAGTGAGGTGTCTAGTGCAATGGATGTGACTGCTGAGAGCTCAGCAGGGCTCTCTCAAGTGTTCCTTCCACCACTACTGCTTCTTTTTGTTGTTTCTCACACATCGTGGGCCGCATCATTGCATGGTGTAAGCCCTCCCATGCATTCGATACGCCCAAGCAAGCCGATCGAATTATGTGTGCATGGAGGAGCGCCTGCTCCATCCATGCCAAGAGCTCCCGGACACCACAAGGTACAAAGGCTCATGCTCGTCTCTGAGTACGCTAGCTGGTTTTATTATTATCACCACCACTTGTGTGCTGAAAAAGGAATTGCGTGCTGTCGTCGCAGCAGTTTTGTCTTGCCTTCAGTGACACGATGCTGACTGCACCAGTACTACAAATGCATATGTATCTATCCTACTAGTATTTGTTAATTAATAATTATGAATATACTACTCTTGTATGATATGGTACGGCCCATGGCTTATTTGCAAGTATGTATAGCTGGATCGGTCAGTGGATGGATGTTACGAGATCTCGCTACAGGTTTGCATGGACTCCAATCAGTGTGATGTACAAGTATTAGGACAAGGCTACCGACGCGCCTCACCATGCAGCAGTCTAGCTAGCTCTGCTCATCGATTGGCCGGCCGGGTTGCGCATACAGCAGCAGCTAGGTAGCACGCACCCAGGTGATGGACAGGGTGGGCCGTACGTGTTTTCTAGTAGCAAACTGCTTAGCTGTCCTACATGGACGACATGTCCATCGTAACGTTAACTAGTTGGCGACTGCATGCATGCGACAATGGACTCTTTACATGGACCCCCGTGTAGCCATGCACATCCAAGAAACCGTCTCGTCAAGTTGATGGCCGATCAAGACAGCAGCATGGATGCATGCAGTTATATATACGTATCGAAATGGACAGGAATTAAAGCGGCACAGTGCATGTACTACTGTTGTACATCATGTGTTGGAGTAGAGTAGTACGATAGTAGTAGCAGCAGCAGTAGTAGAAGAGTAATTATGAATGAGCTAGCGAATCAATAAGCCAATAAGCAAGTACTCCGTACGTACCTCCCGCGACTGTGGCGACCTGAATGTGACCATGTGCGCGAGCGCCGGGATGATGTAGACGGTGAAGCTGACGAGGAGCGATCCGACGGCGGAGTTGATGGGCCCGAAGAAGGGGAAGATGATGGCGAGGAACCAGATGGGCACGACGACGGGGAGCCTGGCGGCGGCGCGCTTGCAGAGGCTGCGGCAGTCGTGGAGGCCGATGAGCTTCTCCCACACGAAGTAGAGCGGGGTGCAGGCGAAGCCGAAGGTGATGAACTGGTGGATGAGCATCAGCACCACGGCGGCGTCGCGGAAGCGCGTCCGCGGGAGCAGCGCCAGCGCGTTCGAGTGCGTCAGCAGCTCGTCGCCGAACGCCCAGTAGGCGGCGGCGGCGGAGGGGAGCGTCAGCGTCAGCACGTACAGCGTCGCCAGCAGGTAGATGGCCTTGAACTTCTGAGGACGCCACATCGCGTGCATGATCTCCCTGCAAGCATATATGGATGATGCATGCAGCTATTATTAGTAATTACTCTATTTAGCAAAAGCAATAGTAGTAGGAGTCAAAAGGAAGCAATGGCAGACATATGCTGCATGGGTCGTCGTCTCGAGAACGAGAAGCAGGCAATGGAACGGAAGCAAGGAGTCATGGTGCCTTGTGGCAGGGTGGAACCCATGTGTCGGTGGCATGCATGCATCTGTGCTGTGCATGGGTATCCATACGATGGACGGAAGTGAACAGGGGATGGATTATTGACCCGTCAGGTCAACTGTGGAAGGAAGGAGCCGCTGGTTGGCCTGCTAGCCGCAACCGCACGCGGATGATGCAATTATGCATGCAACGGTCTTGTCCTTGGGTGTGTTTAGATGGTGAAAAAGTTTGGGTTCGGCTACTGTAGCACTTTTTGTTGTTATTTGGCAAAATTTATCCAATCATAGACTAACTAGACTCAAAAGATTCGTCTCGACATTTACAGACAAACTGTGTAATTAGTTTTTTCTTTCGTCTACATTTAGTACTCCATGCATGTGTCGCAAGATTTGATGTGACAGGTACTGTAGCACTTTTTGAGTTTGCTTTTTGGGTGGGAGCTTCAACTAAACAGGCTCCTTGTTGGGGGTCTGTACGTTCTTAAGCTAGCACTAAGTGAGAACCGAGAGCAGCAGCATGGGCCACACACTTGCTCAGTCACTGCTGTGTGCTCTGTGCTGTGTGCATTGTTTGTAATAGCTAGATAAGCTAGCTAGCTAGAGGGAACAAACAAGGCAGGTCCATTTCTTTGTTGTGAACGTGTTCAGTCCTTGACTGATGTTACAAAAGGAACTAGTACGTGTTACGTTAGCACCGTACATATATATGCGTCTGATGATCCTACTCCTACTCCTATATGAGTACGTAGTGGTGAATAATGACATTATTAGCTACTAGTACTAGCTGAAGACGTAATATGCACGCATGGATAATGTTGAGAGAAGTACTCAACTAGCTAGTACACCAGTTGATTTGGGCTGATGTGGTTTGGACGGCTCCAAGGTGAATCGATCGGCTAGCTAATTGGAGTATAAAACTTGATGTTTGTCATTTTGAGCACCACCATCGATCGCTTTTATCTTTGTCCTGGCCAATTAATCCCCATGCATGTATGCATGCATGTCAGTGGTCCCCCAGAAACACATGGGGCCCGCATCATTCCCAGCAGCATGCATGCATGTGCCGATCGATGTGCGGATGTGCCGAGCCGCAAGGGCAGAGCGTGCAGCGTGCGCGCACGGCGCACGCACGTCGCACGCGCGGCCGGCCGGCGACCATCAGTGACCGTTGCATATACTTTCTGTTGACTACTGTACTAGTGCTACTGCTAGGATTAATTAGGGGTAATCAAGATACAGATTAATACTCAACTACTACTACTAATGATGTGATTAATTAAGCAGCAGCTAGCAATATAATGCAACTATGCAAGAGATGGAGATATAGCTAAAGTACTCACACTGTGACTGCGTGTCCCCCGAAGGTGTAGAGTATGTTGGTGGCCCCGGTGAAGTAGAGCACGATCCTGGTGGGTCCCGAGTGCTGGACGCCCTCGACCTGGCCGTGGACGAGCGAGGCGACGGCGATGTACCAGGCGGTGTAGGTGGTCATGACGAGGCCCAGGAAGGACCAGACGCGGTAGTTGTGGAAGGACGGGATGAACACGGTGGTGGCGCAGCAGGCGCCGAAGACGTAGGTCCACGTCCGCTTGTCCAGCCGGTCGTTGACGTAGTAGATGTTGCTGGCGCAGCCGATGAGCTGGATCACGGAGCCGAAGAGGAGGAAGGTGCAGTTGAAGGCCAGCCCGGCGTTGCGCCAGTGGCGGCCCAGCAGCCCGTCCAGCACCTCGAACCACTGGATCACGTGGTTCCGGAAGTCCACCTTGTCGCGCTCCCGCCGGGTGCGGTACTCCAGGTACAGGATGCTGATCAGGTACGCCGTCCAGCTGCCCAGCACGCCGTAGAAGAGCTGGAACAGGATGCCGCTCAGCATGCCCAGCTGCGCGAACGAGTAGGGCAGCGTCAGCAGCACCTGGGCAACCTGGTTGGACGCGCAGCTGAACCACGCGTCGTACGCCGAGCCGCCGTGCCACAGCAGGCCCGACAGCCGGGACTTGACGCCGCCGCCGCTGTGCTGTTCCTCCTCCTCCTCCATCATCTCAGCCGCCTCCTGCAGGTGCCCGCCGAACGCCTCGGCAGGGGCCTGCTTCTCGTCGGCAATGCCGCCGCCGCCGCCTCCCACCGCCATTATCGAGCTTGTGTGTGTGTGGTGGTGGTGGTGCTGGCTTGCTTGCTTGGCTGGAGCACTAGCTAGTGTTGTGTGCATTGCAGGGGAGGGGTGGTGTCGTATATATGGAGAGACCGCGACGCGCGACGACGGAGAGGCGACGGCCTGCGGGGAGACAGCACTCCAGCAGCTGGGGCATAAAGAAACCCAGCGCCCTTTCTTTTCATGCCGGGGGCCTCTGGGGCTGTACTACGTGGCTCCTACCCTTTTCTTTACTATTTTATTGTTGTTGTTGCTTGGGTTCACAGCTAGCACACCAGAAGAAAAAGAAAACGAAAGGAGCGAGTGATCAAAAGACGGGGTGAAAAATCTTGCGGAAAGTAGGGAGGAGGAGCTTGCATTGCGACTTGCGAGCATATACGGATGAAGAAAGTGTTCTGCCTGCACACATTATGAGTGGGCCGGGGGCAATGCATGTATGCATGGACATCACTTTTTTGGGGCAGGGAAAGTATGTGCATCACTTGAGTGATGTCCCTAAAAGATCCAACTTAACGTGTTGTCCGTTGGATGCATGTTTGGTAGCTTAGATCTCACCACATCGTCCTTACACAACCAAAATATGCAAGTTCTCCTGGTGATGTCGGGGTCTCCTAGTGTTTTAGCATTCAAAATTTAGTATAAACTTTTCCTATCCTGGTGAGAATTCCCATGTGTTATGACTAATGATAGTGTTTTATTACTACTTAAAAATACTAGCAGAATTTTGACATTTTGATAGTGTTACTTGTTTTATTACTATTACATACGTATTTAGGATGCAAGAATTACTTAGAATATATAAGAATATATTATATTGAAAAATGTTTCTTTTCTCTATATATAATTATATAGTATGGTACAAATAATTCTTGCATTGCATTATTCTACACCGTACCAGAGCACGCAAGTAGAGGCTTCCTTTCTTTTTTTTCTTTTGTCAAAAATGTATGTAAGCCGGCCAGCCTAAAAATCTGCTCACGTCCAACGTAACCCATCTTCTCATCGGCGTCTCCCATCCTCTCTTGTCTTTGGCAACTCACTATTGCTGGGTCTACCAATAAATCTCGGCTCCCAGATTCATGTATGTCAGTATTCAAGTGTAACTATTGGTCCAATGTCATCGAAATACGTTTCCACGGCCATGGATATCTAACCCAATATTAGGGCCGAGGAGTCACCGTGTTTGATCCGCAGTGTAGTGAAAATTCGTGTGAGAGATCATGGCATAACTTGCGAATACATCATTTATAACAATTTTTTTTAAAAAAACGAGCAAAAAAGTAAGACATGAAACATTCTCTTCAGAATGTGTCCTGGTACCAAGAACATCCTGATGAAGCAGCCATCGATGATGGTATGTGGTAGAGATTTTCTTTCAGAGAAAAGGGTTGTTGCTTCTGATGTTGTGTCCACTTCGTATATTGTATTGTAATGGTAGGCCGGGTCTCCGAGGCTTGGCCATCCGCGCCATACCATTACCATGCATGCGGGCTCGGTCGAGCATGGCTCTTGGAGACCGTACAAAAAATAATACCGCGGGTGCGTGCGTCCCATACCCATACGCATACAACGGTGAGCCCGCCCGGCGTGGTCTACGACGCTGCACGAGCGGGTGACCGGGAGCAGGGTTCATAATTTCAGCGAAATTCGGTAATTTCAGTAGTGACTGAAAGAAAACTTCAAAATTTTATAATACTCTAATACATGTGATGTATAACTCTAGACTTGTATTTTTCTATTGATTATATTGTATATTCTTCTATTCAATAGATGTGTAGTCATAAATCATATTAATATTTATTTAGATCTAAATTTTTTTAGAAACAGCATATTTCATGTCCTAATCTTTAAAAAAAAATTGGTGAAATTTCAGCCGAATTTTACGAAATTCAGTAATTTCAGTGGTGACTGAAATTTTTACATAACGAAATTCCGGGAGCGCTCCGGCTGCTCGCGCCCGCGTGCACTCGGCGCCACTCGGGTCCCGCGGCCGCGGCTCCGCGCCCGCGCCGGCAAGCCGGCCTCGTGGCCCGCGATTAGCGTGTTGATTACAGTGGATATTGCTGTCCACTCGGGGCTAATTAATTACTCTGCTTGGGGTATTAGTGCTAGTAATAAACAATCACTTAATCGCATCTGCTGCTTGTCTGTTTGCCCTTCATCACTCTCTCTGTGGCTGACGGCTTTAGTTGGGGAATTATGGCAGAGATCAGGTAGGAAAAGGCAGCTGATTATGTCGTCTCATTTACCTTTACTCGCACGTGATGAGGCCGCCAACGGTCGGTTTGGGTCATCAGATTTGTATGTTTTCCCTAACCTGACGTACGCTCGCGTACCATCTTCAGACCTTGTTTAGTTCGCGATTTAAAATTCTTTGGATGTCACACCGGATGTTTTATGTAATGTTGGAAGGGGTTTTCAGATACTAATTAAAAAAAACTAATTACATAACTCGTCTAAAAACCGTGAGACGAATTTATTAAGCCTAATTAAGCCGTCATTAGCACATGTGTGTTACTGTAGCACTTAAGACTAATCATGGCCTAAGTAGGCTTAAAAGATTCGTCTCGTGGTTTCCAACCAAACTGGGCAATTAGTTTTTTTCCGTCTACATTTAGTACTCCATGCATGTTTCCAAACATTCGATGTGATGGAGTGAAAAATTTTTAGATGGAAAATTAACACAGCCTCAGTATCTTTTTCTTTTTTGATTGATGTTGAGTACTACTAGACTATTTTGAGAATGTTATTATATAGACACTTAATCGCTTTCATTTTCTATACATATATACCAAGTGGTCAATCTCTTTCTAAGTTTTGACTCACTACTACAGAAAATTCATCACATTTATTCTAAACCCCACTTCACCGAGGCAATTTTTTTTGCCCTTAAGGGCATGTGTTCTCACCCTTTCCACCATTGGATTCACATTCAGAAGTGTGCACATACACATCTCAATGCAGATTCACATTGAGATGTGTGTGTGCACACTTCTCAATGTGTATCTAATGGTGGAGAAGGTGAGAGCACGTACCCTTAAGGACACATTTAACTTTACCCTGTTATCACCTCAATGAGCACCTTCGCCGCTCCAAAGCCGCACCGGCGCAGCCACCTCGGGGAGGCGGCTGGAAGTGGTCCCCACAAACAGAGGCCCCCACGACGTTAAGTGAGTCATTGGAGTCAAAGTATCTTAAGTCCAAATTACCCTCAGTTATTCCAGGAATATTCTGTTGCACATCTCTGCGTATGTAATTTTGCCACACGTCTAATGTTTCAGTATATGATATAAATACCGTGCCGACACGAGTGTAGAGACAGAGACTCAATTGTCAATTACTCCCCAAATTTATCACGCCTCGTGTCCCATGCCGCCTCTATTTTTCTCCCTATGGAGCACCATCGACCCCTACTCTCGCCGGCTCGTGTCGAGGGTCGGAGGCAGAGCGCGGCCCCCATAGTTGGCACTCCGTGGGGGGGCATTGTGCCACCCATCGCACCACCCATGGCTAGAAGACCACTAACCACACAACCTCCCACCAGGTACGTGGCCTCCCGCTCAACCTCCGCAAGAGTTCAGGATGCACGGTCAGTTCCTAGCTTGGCTGCACCACCTTCGCCTGGACCAAAAGCGGTCTCTCAGGGGATGGAGACTTAAGTCCACTGTAGCCACTAGAGGGCGACCTCAGGATGATGACTTGCCCAAAGGTACACATAAGGCACCTGAGAAACCTGAAGACGACGAAACCCAAGACAAGGAGAAAGACCTCGCGAAGCTCTGAACAGGTTGCATGAGGAGTTGGTTGAGAAAAAGCATAAAGTTGAGGTCATTGAGAGACAGAACCAGATTGAATCCATTCGCTAGAGAAGGATCAAAGCTTAGGAAGAGCTAAGAACTACAAGATCATCTAAGCTTAGGAAGAGTGAGGCCATTGAGAGACAAAATCGGATTGAACATGATCTTCACAACGATACGGTCATCTAAGTCATTACCTCCAAGATCACGAATATTAGCAACAAGTGTCATCATCCTATAAAACACCTCGTTTGGACCTTCGCCACCATCGATGACAAACCGAGTTATCTTGGTCATCAAGAGATCAACCTTTGATTTCCTCACCTTGTCAAGACACCTTCATGTGTTATGTGCAATCCATCACAAATCTCCTTTGGCAACTGAAGCTAAATGACTTTGTTGTACTCCTTTTAGCTCAAGCACTAAGTAAAACGCTGGTGGCTTCAGCATTGATGTGAATTTGTCAGAGTTGACGAGGTGTTAGTTCTTTGCCATTCTAGAGAAAGTCAATACCTATGGTCATAACATTCCAGAATTGATGAGGTGGAGACCGATTAGATGCACCTTATTCATCAAATGCTTCCACTTGGAAAAATGCACACCATCAAATGGTGGCAGTTTTCCCAAAGGCAACAAGATGAAGTGGTTAGGATAAGCATTAGCAAGAGACTCATAATTAAAAGTGACTTTTGAATATGATTTCTTGGATGTGGGCTTTACGAGACTTCTTTTGGAAATCCTTTTGCCACAGTACTCATCATCACCATTTTAGTGTGGAAACTCTCTGCCAGCTTCTTGTTTTTCTTTTTGACCCACACTTCTTATTGGAATTGTTAGTGACACTTCACTTTTTGAAAAAAGGCTTGCTGTTGGGTTCATCCTATCTTCTTCGTCTTCACCTACTTCTTCAACCACGACTAGTTCATTTTCTTTATCACATGTCTTTCCAAGTCCGTCATTTAGCCTCATGTGGTAGAGCGCTAACTACAAGGATTATTCTTCAATATCAATTGAAAGGATCAGCTATGTACGCCTAGAGGGGGTGGGGTGAATAGGTTAGTTCCTAAAAATTCAAAACAAACTATGAAATTAAAATATGGACCGAAGGTCTAGTTTTAACCGGACATCCATCATTACCAAGGCCTCTATGTATGTAAAGTAATAAGATATTTCCATTTGTAACCTACAACCACAAATGCTTGGACAAGTAGATCGGGGATTCTTTCCAAATGTCAACCACACACAAACATAAGGACGCATTGGAAAAAAGAACATGAGGAGACATAAGATTCAACCCGAGGTTCAAGCAATCCACAAAGGAATGCCTACACATCCTTGTTGTTGAGGAAGCCACCAAGGCCTAGTTCTCTTCCAACCCTATCCTCTTCTCAAATGATACACCAAGATCAAGCTTGAGCATTCTTACTACAATAGTTGGAGTGATACAAACTTCCTGGAGCACTCTAAAAAGGTTGGGTTGCTTCAATGGGCAACTCCATGACAGATTATATTCCACAAATCCAAGAGTAATAGATTGAAACTCACATCTTGAAGGAGTGTTTGAATGTTCAATATGATGGAAATACTGAAGTATCTTAACCCCAAGCTTTTCCCACTCAAATCCACACTCCAAATCTCAAATCCTACAAGAGTTGGGCTCAAGGGGGTGGACGAGAGGGAGGAATGAATGCTATGGATAAATTGTCTCAAAGTGGCTAAAAGTTGTAAGGGAGGGAAATGGGATTATCGGACCTCCAAAAACTGGCCATTATTTTGCGTGTGCGTGCATTATTATACCTCTAGTTAGGTGACTAGATGTTCGGTCCTAGAGACAAAAACATGCACAAAATGAACACCAAACTAGACCTCTAGCCAGGGCCATATGCCTGATGAACTAGACAAAAACCCCAAATTGGACGACCTCCCACCTAAAACATTCTTCCCGCCGGACCTTCGCTCCATGCAAGATGTTCGGCCCCTATCTGGTAGAATCAGCATTCTAAAGACTCAGAATGTGTTCGTATCCTATAAAATTATGTTTGAGATCCTCTCTAAGCATGGATACACCTAAAAGAAGTGTGAACTTCAATCTTCATTTATAGATAGTATGACATTTTCTATATAGCTCAACATCGAAATATAAAGAAATTTAAATCCTTCTACTCTTCTTTCCATATGTCATATATATCTCATCTCATAATCATCAATATACTTATTTCATAGTTGTATAGCCTTTCGAAGCACTTATTAGTACAAGTGTTACCTCTTTGATTGCTTATCATTAATCCACCAAAACCTAATACAAGGTACTTTCAATAGTGCATTTATCTAAACTATAGATTTTAATATATTTTCTATAAATTTGATCTAAATTAGAGACGTTTGACTTTGGATGAAGCTGATATATAAACTATAATTTAAAATAGATAGCGTAGTTGAAAAAAAACTACATGCCTTCGGTATTACCACTGACAATAAAAATGATGGTATGCTTCACAAACCACGGCCGGGCCGACTGCCTTTGTATTGTACATATATACAGTACTGTGGACGCTACCCGAAGATGATGTATTATGTATATACTCGAACAAGTCCGACCCTGTTTGAATCCCTCCAGTTTTTGTCAATTTTCAAGAATTTGGCTTTTGGAAATAGAGTGGGATACAAACAGGCCTGTTTTTTGCTAGATTCTTAAAAACCATGAAGCTGTTGGAATCTAGCTTTTGCTAGTTTCTTATGACACATAGAGCAATAAATGAAGTCAGATTCGTGCCCTGTTTGCTTGGCTGAAAAGCCATAGCTGAAAGTATTGTTCGTTGATTTGTTGTGAGAGGAAAATACTGTTCGTTGGCTGAAATAGTACGGTTTATAAGACCAGCGAACAGAGTTAAAAATTGGAGGATCCAAACACCCCACTATTTTTTGCTCAGAACCCAGATTTTAAAAACTAGAAACAAAATCTAGTTTTTAAGAATCTACAATTGAGCAAACAGGGCCTTATATATATATCATTCCCCCATCAATATATTTATCCGATTCCGTATCACGAAACGGACGGTAGTTAGGCCGACTTCATACAGAGTAGTACGCGGCAGCTGATCATCTGGCTGGCTGGCGTGTCCAGCTGGAGTGCTGAACAAATGTCTCTGGTGTGCCCGTGCTGCACATTACTACTGTACTACGCAGTAGCAGTAGTGGGGCATCGGTGAAGCCGGCCGGCCTGGCACGCCGGCGTGAGACAAGGGCCCTGTTTAGTTTCCAAAAAAAACACTATGCGAAAAAAAGATTCCCCGTCACATCAAACTTGTGATACATGCATGAAGTACTAAATGTAGATAAAATCAAAAACTAATTGTACAGTTTGGTTGTACTTGACGAGACGAACGTTTTAAACCTAATTAGTCAACAGTTGGATACTATTTGCCAAATAAAGCCAAAACGTGCTACAGTACTTTTTTTACACCTTTTTTACCATCTAAACACACCCGAGGCTCTTTTTTGCCGATGACTTGGATCTCGTCAGTTTCACGGCGTGCAGTCTGGATGCTAACCTAGAGGAGACAGGTACCCACACATCCTCATGATGGGAAGCAAGGGCGGCAGCAGAGCTAAAAGAATCTAGGCCCCTCATCAGCTCAGCTCCACGTTAGCGAATGAAAACCCTATTCCAGGCATGCTCGCTAGCACATCGATCTCAAGGGTACTTGGAACGTGTTCATGTCCTCCCCGGCCACTCCTGTTTGTTGTTACGCAACGACGACAGGTTTGCATTGCTCCAAACTACGCTATCTTAGTTTCCTGTCATTTGCAAACCCTGAAGATTGTAGATGTAGTACTAGTGAATATGGGACATATACATCAATACTGCTGTTGCTAAGCAGCTTGGTTGCCAGACTATCCAATTATCCAAGGCCTAGTTTAGATGGTCGATTCGGGGCATCTAATTGCTACAGTGCGCAATAAATGTACACTGTAGCAATTATGTTTTTCTATGGTAAAAATTGTTCAATTTTTGACTAATTAGGCTCGAAATGTTTGTCTCGCAAAGTACAACAAAACTGTGCAATTAGTTTTTGATTTCATCTACATTTAGTACTCTATACATATGCCGGCATTTCGATGTGATGAGAAATCTTCTTTTTGCACAGTAAAATTTAAGGGTGAATTTAGGTACTATATAAACAAGCCCCCAAACAAGGAGAGAGAGAGAGCAGTGCTTTGGAGCGAGGACCGGAGGGCATGGAGAGCAGAGAACCTCATCATTGCGTTCTGTGGCGAGCGTGTTATCAGCTTTTGAGAGAAGTGCAATGCCATTCATTTTCCTCCTTGTTTATCTTTCTTGCACTTGTCCGCCTCAACTCTCCGGAGCCGAGTCGAGTCGCACCCACCCACCGTATCCTCCGCATCCATCCAATGATCCATGCCATTGCCACGCTCCGAACTCCAAAGGCACTTTATTTGCACACATGGAGACCAGTGACACGACGATGCAGCACACCAGCTAGCCGCAAGGAACACACGTACTGTAGGAGTACTCATCATGGCTGGCACCCGTTGCGCAACACCTCGTCACTGGCAGCGGGCCCGGAGGCATGTCTGTGGGCCCTCTTGCTGGCCATGAGGGGGTGGGGCCCAGGCGTCAGCAAGGGCACGGCGGCATCGATCGCATCCTCCTGGCCTAGCCACCTAGGGCGGGGGACATTCCTTCGCTGCGCTCGCCACAGTGTCTCCGCTTTCCCTGCTCTCTTTTGGCACTCTCGATGCAAATGTGCTTAGCGCAAGTAGAATTTGTTGTTCCTCGAGCCTACACCGTTTAGATTCCGCAGAATATTTAGCGGCCACAACCACACAAACGCACTGCAACTTGCCCACTTCTTATATTATTATTATTACTGGCACAAACAGATTATTATTAGGTTGCTTCTCGCAAGGGGTTTTAGCTTTTCTATACTATCCCAAAGATTTATCACTTGCTATATAACACTGCTACACAAATGATTTTTATGATCGTCTGCCTTCTATTCTTATCAGGTGTAGCTCATAGAGTAAACTATATGTCTCTGAAAGTGTTCTCCTATAATAATGTACCTTTTGAACTGTCTCCAAAAATTAATTTTTATAGTTTTTAGAGGTGATTGCCAAAGAAAACAACCGTTCCTGAAAACATATTTTAGGGACTGATGAGATACAGGCCCGATCTTCAGAGAGGTAACCGGTAAGTTCGATTTGTGAAGATCTCGACGTTGGCGATCCGGCTTCAAATCAGACACGATTCGAACCCTGCAACCGTTACACCACTGCTCCGTTGGTTATCAACCAAGCACAACTTAATTGAGCTCGCCAAGAAGGTAAAAACACGCAATCTGAAATTGCAAATATGAACGATGCGAATATCAATAGGGTTCAAGAACTCGGTTCCAAAGGACTAATCGACACAGTAGAGGAGATCAAGAACAGAGGCCCTGGATCACTGTAAAAGGATTTGTCACCACAGTTACAATGAACGATTCAGTTTCTCGATATAAAACTAAACTCTAAACAAAAACCCAATTGTCTAACAGCGGCGGCGGCTGTGTTTATAGTCTAAGACTCGACCTAGGGTTGAGGACGGCCAGGGGTTGGGCGCCCACAACTTGGGCTTAAGGCCCGACACGATACATGGCCAAGTTGGCCCAAATAGGTGACGTAACACCTTGCCGTGGTCACACAGAATGATCCACGGACCTTCTGGAGCTGGGACCAGATCCAAAATGACGGTGTCGTCGTCCCCTTTCCAATGCATCCAAGAACGCCCCGTTTCGATGTCGTATGAGAGAGTTATGACCGAAACAATGACGACGTGTATGCTGAATCCGAGGGTGACGTGGCAGCTGAGTTGGGGACGAATTGCAACTTGAGGAAGACCATAGCGTCGGTGTATCCAGCGTGGCGATGTCCTCATCAGGGACGGTTTAATATGCCAACCATCCTTCAATATAGATAAATTTGTAGGAGCGGCCATGAGAATCGATTTTTAAATAGCTGTTGAGCACATAAATTCATAAGTTCTTCAAATAAAGTTTAATGAAGACAAACTTTATATGAAGTTGTAAAGCTTGACAAGATAAACTTTATTTGTAGTTGATCACCCTTTTATTTGAGATCATTTAGGGCCCAAATATACGTTTTAAGTTCTTATAATTTGAATTTTCAATTTTTAACATTTTCAAATGACCTTTTATGAAAACACGCCTTATACACTCAACAAGATCTAAAAGTTTGTAGTTGAAAATGTTTTAGATCATTTAGGAGGATGAAATATTTAATAAAAGATTCATAGGAGTTAATATATAAAAGGGTAGCATTCTATACTTGGTCATAGACTCACAAATGACTATTGTATTGTGGTGGTAGAGTGACTTGAGCAAGGTAAAGAGGTCATGGGTTCACATAATGCTCAAGGTGTAGAGGACTCGTGTGAAAAAATGTGAGGGACTTGAGGTAGTTACGATGCCGTGATTGTGCGGTAACCACTCAAGTAAAAGAAAAAAAACTATTTTTTGGCATTGGATAATAACTTTTTGTGATTTTCAATGTTAGTTTTAAAACCACCTATATAATGCCTCATTCTTAGAATTGGTGGCATAGTAGCAGTTTCGGAAACATCCTTGAAAATCGATTTTGGCCGTATTTAAAAATCATTTGCGGTGCAGTATAATTTGATACTTAATGTTCTGGACGTTGTGTCAAACTCTTAATGTTTTACTACAAATACTTAGTTACCAAGTTCTCATAATGATGGGTTCGAGAAACTTTGATCGAGGAATGTGATATGATACATGTAGAAGGATTTTATACAATGCAGAAACATAGTTGTCCCAGGACGAGAAATGCAATTGTTCCATGACAATGTTTCCAAGATGAGATCTGCGGAATCGTTCCACATTCCCTGTCGCTAAGAAATCATATGCATAAATTTGTCATGAAAGGTATTTTCAAAAAAGTACAAATTTATAAGGATGTTCATCTATCTTCTTATATAAAATTGTGCTCAACGCTATATTTTGCAGATTGTGTTATTGTCCAAAATCAAGCATTTGCAAAATGGGAGGAGAGCATGTATCATATGGACACCATTTGTGATTAACCTTTTAGAACGTAGATGTCAGTGAGATAAATACATATGGAAACCATAAAGAAACTTTTACAAAGGCAACTAGACACCTGTGTTTATCACCTTTCTGAATTAACATAGGATGCTAGTGAGATAAATACCTTAGAGTATCTCCAATAGGGACCCTATAAACAAGGCCGTTACTTTACTTTTTTGTGATAGAGAAAAAAAACTTAATCCGTCAAGGTCCCAACTGAAGTCCATACTTTATAGAGGCCCACAGATCCTCAAACACCCCCTCCCTCCCCCCCCGGTCAACTCCATCTCCTAAGGTGCGTAGAGAACTTCCTACTTTTTTTGAATATATATACTTTCCTGCAACAACTCCAACACGTCTCTTTTTTTGTCCTGACTCTCCCTGCATCGCTGCCCTATTCCACTCCCCTGTTGAAGCCCTTAGCATGGCATGGCTCCCCTCCCAAGTGCCTATCCTGGCTTGCTGATGTCCATCCCCGGCTCACCAACGCTCGGTGTGTCCTGGCGAGGCTCATGCAATGTGGCTCCCCTCCTTATTGCGAGGCACTCGACTGTGCCACATGTCCCTTCCCTGTGTCATCCATTAGACCTCCCCATGCCATTTTTGTTGCTCCTCTTCATCCTTCTCCCGTGCCCTATAACTCAGTAAATTGGAGTGACAGTGGGTGTAGTTGAATGATGAGTGGGTCTCATATGTTAGTGTCTACTAGAATGGATTGTGCGCTCTTGTTGGAATATATGCAAAAAAACTCAAGAGTACAGGGAGGCCAGGAGCCCTTAAATCAAAAGTAGAGGCCCTAATTTGAGGACTCCTGGACATCGTTTAGAACCTTTTAGAGCAAGACACATATTCTAGGATTATGACTTGACCCTAGTTGTGAGCAGCTATGGATTATGTTGTTGCAACATCTTCCACCACCAAGTGTCGCACTACTTTGCTAGCTAGTGTAGTGTCTTGTGGGGGTAGAAAGACTGGGAGAACACAAGTGAAATCTCAAAGAGTTAAATGTGTAATTAGCACACGAACTTGGCAGGTGGTTGTACTGGGACGCATCACTTGTAAAATGGTCGTCATCTGGTTCACAATCTTGCATGTGGATGTACAATTCATCATAAAGGTGGCATGTGAGCAAAACTTGACACACAACTAACATGATGTGGTAAGTAATTTGATCTGGCAGCTAACAGTGTAGGTGATGTGCATATACTAGTCAAGGACAAGGGGGTTAGAGTGAGTCAGGGGAAATAAGTAAGCCCCTTTGTTTATGTTCTGATTATTTAGCCCTCACATACAAGACAACTTGTCTTAGACAAGACATGCGAGGGTTTTGGTAAATAGGGGAAAGAAAGACTGTGCCCCCGCTGCAATACTCCATCCTCAAGGAAACCATGCGTGGGCACATTGGGCATGAAGGTAAGCATGGATGCTCGATCCTAAGAAGAGTAGTGGCATGAGCATTTGGGCACTTGGTTTAGGGATTTAGGGTGCTTGGGAAGAATACGTCATGTAATGTACGGAACTATCAGAGGATAATAAGGATTAGAATGCAAAGATGATGATGGCATACACACACAAGCGCTAAATCAGCTGCCAACGTGCCATTTTTCTTCCCACCAATGCAAAAAGTGAATGTGAATATGGGATTCACCTAGATCCACCGTGGAGCAGCTCCACCGTGGATCTAAGATTCACAGAAGTGTTTGGTACAGCTCCACATACTTTTCTATCTCACTGCCAACCTAGGCCACGCATCAGGAGATGAAATGAAAAAAAATGCTTCTCCTTCCTCGATTTGCACGGAACCATGCAGCATACAGCCACGGTCGAGCGCGGGCCAGGCGCGGTAAAGACCGAGCGTGGGGCGGAGGGACGGGAGCATGTGCGTGTCAACCCGTTGCAAACTGCCGATGGTCAGAGCGGCTCCACGCACGCGGCAGAGGGGCTGGCCGTGCCGGGATCACGGCAGAGCTGGGCTCATGTCCAGCGATGGGGCAGCGCACTCCGCCGACTCCTACCTTGTAGCGCCGCGACCTCGTGAGAAAGAAGGAGAAATTAGAGATGGAACCATTATTTTTGTGTAACCAGTAGTAGTGGTGAATAATTTTTCTCAATTTCACTAAATTTGAATTTTGTGGAGCATCCCTTAAGGTGCTCCACCAATTTGTTGAATGTAGCGGTAGATCCACCGTTTTGATAGAGTAGACACATTGGTGGAGTTGATGGATCCAAAACCGTTTGGCTACAAAAGTTAGATCCAGATCTGATTTTTGTGATTCTAGAGCTGATGGAGCTCTACCAAATAGGCTCTTATGTATCATGTTCATAAGCGGTCAAAATAAAATTGGAATTTTGTTTGGAGCCCAATTAAGTCAAGTCCTTCAGAAGTTAAGGTTTCTCTCTCCTATATGGGGAATATAGTGTTGGTTAGAGACAAGCATCTACTACCTTGAGGTCACGTACTCATGTATGCAATAGACATATATAGCTTTCTTTCTGCGCGAAAATAGAAGAATGGCCTAAACATTTTGGGATTCTTAAAACAGGATTGATGATAGAGGGTACAATTCAGATGATAGCGGTCAAACCAAAATTTCAGATCGTTATCATTGTTGGCCGTGGACGCTATCTAGGCAGCACTTAGCCTAAACAAGCTATCAATTGGGCATTCGTACCCCTAATTCTAGCATCCTAGGAATAAAAGGACAATGACGTGAAAATATACTACTCTACTACAGAGTCCCAACCTGCATCTTAAGTTGAAGCGGCGGCACGCATGCCCTATATATTGGCTATTACATTGCGTGGCTGTCCCCCTGGCTATATATGCTAACGACAAGGCATGTTATTGATGTTGTATGACCGGTCAAAGTGAGGTCAGGCTACAAGAGTGCAAGGTGATGGAGGTATGGACTATATGTCGTTTCCGGAATCCTCTAGCTTGGCTCGCCGCCAATGATGGCCGCATGTTCAGGCCGACACCCCGGCCGTCTCCTGCCGCTCTGCTTCTAGTAGTAGTTAGAAAGTACATCTGGTAGGATTTAATTAATTTGGATCCTTATTTTTTGATAACTCAATTTGGATCCTTATTAAACTTTGATGAGCAGCAAGGTAGTAGGTTAGTCATTATCAGCTCAACTTGTCATTAGCAAATGAAACATGCATTGTCTAATCTATGCATGGTCAGTTCCGTAGCAGAGTAGCAGTAGTTCATTATTTTGAATTTGAGTTGGTTTGGAGAAACTGATCGAACTAGTAGCTATATAATTAAGCTAACCACGTAATATATATTTTTCTGCGAACAGAACTAGCTAGTATAGCTATATAATTGGGACCGGCCCCACATCACCACGCAGTCTGATATCTCTGATGGTTAGCAACTTAGCATATGCATGTAGTGCCATTTGAAGGCGTAAATCCAGCTAGCCAGCAGCACTACAGGAGGCAGGCGTACAGCGGGTCTGGCCGGCCCTGCATGCTCATTGCTCAGCTCCATCATGCTGCGCGGCCGCGGCACGCAGCGACGATGGATGAGACGAGAGCAGGAAGGAGGAGGAGTCGGAAGGGGACATGATGCCCGCCGGGTCTCGTGGGCTGCCGCGACATCCTCCGATCTATCCCTACGTACTCGAGACAAAGCGGGTATTCTGTGCCTGCCTGCTGCAGGCTAAATGGCACATGCCACTACCGTATGTTTCTACTCATCACGAATCATGCATTGCAAGGCATACCCTCCACCCTCCACTTGGGTTGGGGCAGCTGGAACTGGAATCTCCGTCCGCCGATCGATCCTCATGCATGGCCCTGGGCTGCCTATGGTGGCTGACCGGCTGTAGAGCACACAGCGATGTTGTCATCACACAACTGCATGCATGCTGGCCTCTACTGCTGTGCTGTGTCGTACGGTACTCCTATGTATGTGCGTGCTGTACTACCATACTACTACTCCTACCATGCATGATGCATGAGAGAAACACAGACAAACAGACGGAGAGATCGAGGGGTGTGAAATGAGTGTATCCATCACACACGCACACTGCTCGTGGCAACACCCCGCCTTAGCTTTTGCCTTTTGGAACGTCTAAGGCTCTAAGCTAGTAGTGTATAGATGAGACAACGCCTTTGCCAAAAGCGCCCCGATCGACTATTATTTGTTTGCTGCTAAAGTAATGTATCGATCGATTCGTCAGGGACGACATTGACATATGTACATATGGTAGTGGTAGTACCTGAGGAGTGAGGAGGAATCCATCCATCGAGTATTATTATACACACAGACCTGCTGGCTCCTGCACCCAGTCCTGTCGACGACCCTTGCTTGCATTGTGTGTGTGTGTGTACTTTATACCTTTGGGAAATCCTGCTCTGATCTCATTCACATACATGTATGCAGTCCTCGCATGACTCTCACAAAGATATGGAGCGTCATGAGGCATCATGCCTTGTATCTATCCTTCTCTTCTCTCCTGCTTTTTCTGTCATTTGCAATGCATTGGTTTGCAAAATCCTCAAGCAGGTCGCCCTGATGATGATGCATATGCTATTCCAACTGATGGTGATATGTCATATGTTTATTAATCATCCCCTCAAGAAAATAAATTAAATGTTATGTTCAGATGCTGTTATTTGGGGTTGGTTAATACATTCGACTCAATGCTTATTAAGCAGCTATATATCGACACAGACTCCGTTTGTTGCCACGTTACACTGCTCTCTAAAAACATCTTTCCCAATTGATCAGCAGCTCAGCGTACCCCTTCAGTTTTGCTGGGCCTGGGCACAGCAGGAGTAGGAGAGAGGCCAGCATGCATCGACATCGATCAGAATGTCACATGCACCAGCAGCGCCATCCACTTGCTGCTGGATGCATTGCAACAATGGGAAGCACCTGCACTTGGGCTCGGAATTGGTCTCTCCGTCGCTGCCTCTGCCTGTGATCCCGGCCAATTCTGCATGCAGCAGCATGCTCGATCGATCGCGTTCATGCATGCATCATGGCTGGTCCAGTCCCCTGTCTCTCTTTCTCAAACTGTGGAACACACACACACAGGAATTGAAGAAGCGGCCGGTACAAGACTACCCGTAGGTACTTAAAACGATACTCTAAAGCTTTAGAGTACGAATATAGAGTAAAAACTGCTACACTGGATACTCTAAAACGATACTCTATCATTTCTCTCACTCTATATTCAGAGTAGCACAGTATTTACTCTATACTCTACAATGGCGGGCCGCACTAGCTAAACAAAGAAAAAAAATATTATAACTCATAAACCAAAAATCCAAATTAAATTTCGATTACACCATTAAATTCGTCTCAATAAATCATTCAAAACTAGATCACACATGGATATATTTAGATAAAGTTACAAGTAGGTCTCACAGTAGATAAAGTGAATAGAGGATGATATAGAGAATGAATGGGTGCAGAAGAATTAAGTATAGAGGAGAGAATCTTACTGACTAAGACGTATAGAGGATGAATATAGAGATCGATAAGTGCGGGTAGTGTAAGCGCGCGCACACAGACATGGAATGCACAGCACAGAGGTAGCAGTAGCAGGCCTGTCTACCTGCTGTACCTGATGGACCGCTAGCAGTAGCAGGCCTGTCTCTGGCATGCAGCTCGTACTCAGCTAGCAAAGCGAGCAGGCTTTGCCGCCGATGGCCCTGGCTGAAAAAGTTTGGGTTCGGCTACTGTAGCACTTTTCGTTGTTATTTGGTAAAATTTATCTAATCATAGACTAACTAGACTCAAAAGATTCGTCTCGATATTTACAGACAAACTGTGTAATTAGTTTTTTCTTTCGTCTACATTTAGTACTCTATGCATGTGCCGCAAGATTTGATGTGACAGGTACTATAGCACTTTTTGGGTTTGCTTTTTGGGTAGACATGCCAACTAAACAGGCTCCCTGTTTAGTTCCACGAAAAAATACTGTGCAAAAAATTTTCCGTCACATCAAACTTACGATACATGCATGAACTACTAAATGTAGATGAAATCAAAAACTAATTATACAGATTGGTTGTACTTTGCGAGACAAACGTTTTAAACCTAATTAGTCAACGGTTGGACACTATTTACCAAATAAAACCAAAACATGCTACAGTACTTTTTTTACATTTTTTCGCGAAACTAAACATGCAGCACAGCAACGCAAACGTGCATCATTAGGTATGAGGGGGCGTTCGTCATCGCCTCTGCAAGACCATCATTTTGCCACCCTGATTGACACTTGCTTTACGCATGCTTTGCATACGCTGATCCACTACCAAAGGATCGGAGCTCCTTTTAATGTCTTCCGTGTTTTTATTTTAATTTTAAAACAAATGTCTTCCCATCAGTCAGCGTATGGTAAAGTACTACAGTCTACATAGATCGAAAATAAAATATACACTACGTAGTTACTCTAAACCCGGTACTATAGTCTACATAGATCGAAAATAAAAAAATATACATAGTTACACTAATCCCAAATATAGGAACAGTTCCTCCATACTATGAGTTTGAAAACATGCATGTGCAACTAAAAAGGGACATGTTTGAGTATGCCACGACACGAGCCTGGCAAAAGCACAACCCGCTATGGCGGGGCTATGTTTTTTGGGCCGGGCTAGCCCGAGAAGCATGGCCAACTCAGTAGGCCGGGGCTACCATAGTCAGACAAACATCTCAAAATGCTCCTTTTAGGATACTATATTCAACATTTCATACAGCATATCAATATATCCACATTTTATACAAGTATACTCTATACAACACAACAGAATTGTGATGATAGGGTTCAGATGAGGGTTTGGAGTTGATTTCATACATGCGCAACCAGAGCCCTATGCCAGAGAAGATGAGGGAGACCCCGAGGAATGAGAACACGCACGAATCAGAAAAGACAGCGAGCGGCAGAGGATGGACGGACAAGGACACGAACTCACATGGTTTAGTGAGGGGAGACCAGGAGAGGTGAGGTGATACTGAGAGGACACATAATGTTAGAAGAAATGGGGGAGCGCAGGAGATGTAGCCAATGATGTTGAGGTCACTGAAGTCGGGGACGACGGGAGAGGCCAGAGTCGAGGCGTCGAGAGGTGGAGAGAGGCGAGATTGTGAGAGCAGCGGTGAGGTCGAGGGTGGAGGGTAAATGAATTAGGGTTATGAGCAGGGGCTAAGGGGGCACATGGGTAGCGGTTCTATGGGGCCAGACCTCGCTTGTTTTATTGGGCGGTGCTAAACTACCCGACGTGCCTAGGGAGCGGCCCAGGCATGACACATTGCATCAGACCAGCCAACATGAGCACGGTCGATCGGGCCAGGCCAGCACGGGCACACTAGCCACCGGGCGTGCTGTACTCAGGCTGGGCTATTGGGCCGCGGGCTGTATGGCCATCTATATTGGTATGTAATAATACGGAACCCAAGACTGGGGTGGCTAGTGATTAAGTTCATTAAGGAACTACTTTAATAACAAGCTCGCTTGGCTTGCTACTCACTCAGTTCCCTATTATAAATGGTTTTAGTTTTGTTCTAAGTGAAACAAGTTTATATATAAAAAGTGCACAAAATCTATGACATAGAATAGGATTCATTTATATGAGTTTTACTTTTTGCTGAGAGTTTCAGGAAGTTTATAACCGAGGGAGGAAAATAGACTTTTAAAGATAAGGAAGGCAGGATAAATTTTTTGTGGCAGTGTAGCTTGGTGTTGTCAAGTTGAGTGTTTTAAGAAAATTAATAAGTTAACTTGTCGTTTCATAGGTGATGTATTCTTCTATTAAGGCTTCTGAATAGCTAGTTTTCCATCTAGTAATATTGGATTTTAATTGGGTGTGATAACGTTCTATTTCAATTAAATGAAATAAAGCCCAAATCCCATGAAATGCTAGGTGTATTAAAGGTTTAGTCCCGCATACAAAATATAATGGACTCAAGATCTTAATTTTACTAGTTTCCATCTGAGTTTATATGTCAATCCTTTCTAGACTTTGCTAGGGAAAAAATTAGAAACTCTCACAATAACGAGAAATACCATATATATAAGAAAGAAAAGAAAGAAGAAAAAAATATATTTTTTCATGAAAATTAACATGGATATATAAGAATCACAAAGTTATTGGACTACTGATAAGGATTTGAAAAAAAAAGGAGGAAAAAGTGAGAAAACGAAACGAAAACGAAAAGATAAAGAGAAATACTCAAGCACAGTCGGGCTCACAAGAAGATGAACGGTTGACTAACTCCGACGCTACGCCCAGCCAGGCACTGGCTGGCCGGCGATCTCTCCCAGCCACGCCGCTAGATAGCTCAGTGTGCTTGCACATCGGGGGTTCCTGTGCGGTGCAATGCAAGGCGCACAGGCAGGTAGGTATAGCCAGGTCAAGCAAGGAAGGAAGGGCCGGCGGCCCGGCGCGCGGGTCAGCAAGCGGTGCTGTTGTGGCTGTTGTCGCACACTTACACGACCAGGGCAAGAGGCAGCATGACACCAAGGGCTGGCTAGCTTTCAACGGGGCACTCGGTGGAGCAAGAGGTCGAAGATGACTGAAGCTTCTGCAAAGGCCTACTTAGCTAGGAACGTCCGCACATGCGATCGGTTCAGCCCACGAAAGAGCAGCGGGGTGACATGGACCTTGCGCGATAGACTGACCATGAGTTGGGCCGAGCTGTACATTGGTTATATATCAATTAGGTATCATGAAGATTACTCCTACCTCCGTTTGATCGCGACGACCTTAGCTCCCACGACAGACGTCACGACGCCATCGTGGTAGCCGCTGCCGCGGCTGACGACGACCAAGACGAGGTGATCCTTTTGACCCGGTCTCCGCATTGATCTGCTTTCTTTGTGTTCGCCGCAGCTTTATTCTCTTGGCATGATAAATCCACTTAGCAAATATCTTAGTAGTTATAGGTTAATTTGCATGTTCGATTGACCAAGGTTTGCATACTTTTGTTAGGTCCATAGACATTCAATCACCAGATCAGGGTACACAGCAGGGTTCATGTTCTTGATTTGCAATGTTTACAAGATCCTAATACATAAACTACAAAGATAAGAGAGGAAGGGTAACAGAGAGAGGTGAAGGAGTGCAAGGTCGCAGACCATCAAGAGCCATAGTGGTCAGAGCGGTGGCGACGGTTGAAGCCCCGGCGGCCGTCTCATTCGCTGGTGCCATCTGCGCGCCAGCAGCGACAGTCGGTGGAGAGGAAGTGGCGGTGCAGTAAGTGTTGGCGCAGTGAAGACGGCGGCGGCCTCCCGTCACTGGCTACGCCCCTCAAGGATCGGATCAGGTAATGTTGGTGGGGAATGGCGGCTGAGGGTGAACCTCGTACTGAGAGCCAACCGGCCCCCACCTCTATATATAGCGCAGTGTGACGGGGCCCACCAACCATGTAGGGTTGGGCGCCCCCGATCAGGGCGCGAGAGCAAGGCCCAAAAGGCCGTTAGGCCTAACTGGTGGGAGATCAAATCTAACATTCTCCCCCTTAATCTCTCATCATTTTCTTCGTTCTTTAATTTCTTACTCAAAACTTTCATTCATATCTTTCTTGCTTCTATCATATTCCATTACAGATTAGTGCATTGAACTGTCTCATCGTCACAGCGATTAGTGCCGTTAGACTAACAGCCACAACACATTTCTCCGTTTTGGAATGAAACATTCTTCTAGGCCCTTCATATGTTCAGGAATCATAGTCTTTTCCTTAAACCCATGCCGGCTACGTGTTCTCTAACACGTTGGGTGGTAAGCCTTTGTGAGCGGATCCGCGAGCATTTTATCTATACTTATATGCTCAAGATTTATTATATGATCCCGAACTTTATCTTTCATAACATAGTACTTTATGTCAATGTGTTTGGCAGCACCACTTGACCTATTGTTGTGAGTGTACTGTACCGTTGGATTGTTATCACAATACAATCTCAGTGGTTCGTTGATATTATTAATCACTTTCAATCTGGGTACGAATTTCTTCAGCCAATTCACCTGTCCCGTTGCCTCATAGCATGCTACAAACTCGGCATACATCGTCGAGGATGTAGTTACAGTTTGTTTGGAGCTTTTCCATGATATAGCCCCTCCTGCGAGAGTAAATATATATCCTGACGTGGATTTTCTTTCTTCTCCCGCATAATTGGAATCTGAATACCCCTCTATCTCCAGGGAATCAGATCTTCTATATGTTAACATGAGGCCTTTCGTACCCTGCAAATAACGCAGGACTTTATTCACTAATTTCCAATGTTCAATTCCTAGATTCTTTTGATATCTGCCAAGTAACCCGGTAACAAAAGCTAAGTCAGGGCGTGTATACACTTGAGCATATTGTAAACTTCCAACAACTGAAGCATAAGGGACCGTTTTCATTCAGTCAATTTCATATTGGTTCTTGGGACACTGATGTTCCCTAAATCTATCACCCTTGACTATAGGAGTAGGTGAAGGAATGCACGTATGCATACTAAATTTCTTCAGAACCTTTTCTATGTATGCCTTTTGCGATAATCCTAGAACCCCTTTCTTCTGTCTCGGTGAATCTCTATTCCCAAAACGAATGAGGCTTCACCGAGATCCTTCATATCAAAATTTGAGAACAAGAATTTCTTCATTTCCATTAGTAGATTGATATCACTACTAGCAAGCAAGATATCATCCACATACAAAATTAGGAATATATACTTTCCATTCTTGAACTTTGCATAAACACAATTATCCTCAACATTTTCCTTAAACCCAAAACCTTTTATCGTTCTATCAAACTTCAAATACCACTATCTTGAAGCTTGCTTCAATCCGTAGATTGATTTCTTTAGGCGACATCCCATATTTTCTTTTTGTTTTACGACAAAACCTTTCGGTTGTGCCATATAAACATTTTCTTCCAAATCTCCGTTAAGGAACGCCGTCCTTACATCCATTTGATGTAACTCCAAATCATAGTGGGCTACAAGTGCCATTATAATTCTGAAGGAATCTTTATATGAGACTGGAGAAAACGTCTCATTGTAATAAATCCCTTCTCTTTGCGTAAAGCTTTTCACCACAAGTCACGTTTTAAATCTTTCTACATTCCTTTGGGAGTCATATTTTGTTTTGTAGATCCATTTACAATATACTGTTTTGGCTCTTTTAGGAATAATTTCTAAGTCCCAAACTTTATTGGTACTCATTGATTTCATTTCATCTTCCATGACCTTAAGCTACTTTGATGATTGGTCGCTTCTCATGGCCTCTTTCAAATGAGGTGGGATCATCCCCCATCTGAAATTCTTCTGTTTCATAAACTTCATAGTCATCAGTAATAGCTGATCTTCTTATTTTTTGAGACCTTCTAGGTGCCTCTGGCACTTGTTCCACATTGGGCTATTGTTGTTCTTCCTCATGTGCGACATTTGTTGTTGTTCTTCCTCATATGCAACATTTGGTTCTATTCATTCATTGTCGCCACGGGAGAACTTGCAACAGGTGTTGGTACTATAGTGTTCTGCACTGTCGGCGCAACAGCAGCAGGTAGCGTGAAGAATGGTTCTTTAACCATCGGAGTGGGTACATGTACCCGCTTCTCCTGTAGGCTTATTTCTCGTGCTATCATGCTCCCCCTAATCATGTTATCTTCCAAGAACACAGCGTGTCTTGTTTCTATAATCTTTGTATGTCTATCAGGACAATAGAAGCGATATCCTTTCGATCTTTCTGGATAGCCAATAAAATGGCAGCTGACTGTCTTGGAGTCTAACTTTCCTATGTTTGGGTTAAACACTTTTGCCTCAGTCGGATAGCCCCACACACGCAAATGGTTAAGTAAGGGTTCCCTTCATATCTATAATTCATACGGTGTTTTAGGCACCGATTTGCTTGGTACTCGATTAAGCATGTGAATGGCGGTTTTCAGTGCCTCCATCCATAAACTAATCGGTAATATGGAGTAACTTATCATACTTCTTACCATATCCATTAAGGTACGGATACGTCTTTCAGCCACTTCATTCTGCTGAGGCTCCCCCGGTGTGGAGTACTGAGTGACTATGCCATTTTCCTGTAGAAACTTTGCAAACGGCCCAGGAATTTGGCCATATGGGGTATGTCGCCTATAGTACTCTCCACCTCAGTCTGATCGTACTATCTTTATTTTCTTATTGTGCTGATTTTCAACCTCAGCTTTAAATATTTTGAATTTATCCAAGACTTCCGATCTTTCTTTGATTGGATAAATATAGCCATAACGAGAGTAGTCGTCTGTGAATGTTATAAACGAATCATAATCATCCACACTTTTCACAGGAAATGGGTCAAATATGTCTGTGTGGATTATTTCTAAAATTTTTATGCTTCGTTTGACATCTTTCTTAATTTTCTTGACATACTTTCCTTTGATACAACACATTGTTCTAAATCTGAAAATTCTAAGTGCGGGAGAATTGATTCCTTAACTAATCGTTCTATTCTCCCCCTCGAAATATGGCCCAAGCGACAATGCTATAATTTCGATGAGACGGTATCAATTCTCTTCTGCTTCTTTGTTACATTCGCAGATGGGGAATCATATTCTCATCGCATATATTGTTCATATTCTCAGCAAGAGATAATAAATAAAGCTTGTCTTGTCGAAAGGCAAGATCAACACATTCATTATTAACAAGTATCTTACATTTGTCATCACCAAAATGACAATCAATTCCATCATCATCAAGTTTCAAAACACTTATCAAATTTCTACGTAAAGAGGGAACATAAATTACTTCTTTAAGACTAAGTACAAAACCAGTATTCAATTATAAAAAAAAATCTCTAATGGCTTCAACATTGGCTTGCACTCCATTTGTAACTTTAATCGTTCTTTCTCTTCTTCGCAAGGTTCTCGTCCCACTTAACCCCTGTAAGGAATTTGCAACATGAGTAGTTGCTCCTGAATCAACCCACCAAGTGGATTTATCATAACATAAATACAGGGATTCATCTACAAATGTAATAAATTCATCACCTTTCTTTAGCAGAAATTTCAGAAAGTCTGGACAATCCCTCTTGTAGTGTCCCTTCTTGAAGCAGTGCTTGCACTGATCTTTTTTAGCTCCACCATACTGCTGATTCTTAGAATTCCGGGGTTTCTTTCCCTGTGAATTGGAGGAAGAGGCCTTATCCCACTTAGGTTTTCCTTATGGTTTAGAATTCTTACCATTAAAGTTCTTTCTTTTGTTATTCTTCACAAAATGAGCGGATTCACCCTGTGAGGACTTTATCCTCTCCTCTTTTTGAGCACAAATTGAGATGAGTCTTTCTATACCCCATCTTTCAGGCTGCATATTGTAGTTCACAATGAAGGTGTCATATTCTTTTGGCAAAGAAGCAAAAATCAAATGAATCAAGAAATCATCCTCCTTCAAATTCATTTCTTTTAGCTTAGATGTCGTAGTGTTCATATTTAAAATGTGCTCTCTTATGCTACCACCAGTGTATTTCTCATTCACAAGCTTCTTAATCAGTGAACTTACTATGACCTTAGTAGACCCAGTAAACTGACTCTTGATTTTCTCAAGATATTCTGTGGCAGTAGCACATTCAGGGATTGAGCCCCTTATCTATTCTTCTATGGTGGCTTTGGCCACCAACAGGCACTTGCGGTTGGAGAGAGTCCATTGCCTATGTTCAAGGTCATATTTCATTCTTATTTCAGTATGATCACGCTTTCCAGCAGCGAAATCAGCGTCAGATTCATTTTCACCTCTCACTGGGTCCTCTGGCTCAATAGGACACGGTGAGGTGATGGCAAAATCGACCTCTCCCAACGCAGGTTCCAGTTCATACTTCTCCCGCCACACACGGTGATTGCTCCCATTGAGTGTTGGGATGTTCGCGATGTTCATAATGCATTTGCCTCCTGAAACCACACCAGAGTGAGAAACTTTTATACATAAAATCGTATGCTTTAACTCAATGTTGGTCAAATTAAAACATATAATTCATCTATGCAAACATTTTACATCACCGTTGGGCAGAAGTAAAATTAATGCATAATTTCTCATGGATCAAAATTATAATATTGTTATTAACAACGTTGGTCAGAAAATAACAACATCATAATCTCATCAAAATTATCAAAAATTCATCGCTTCTCTTAAAATTAAATTATCCCGTTGGTTCAAATTTAATCAAAAGAGAACAATAATTATCATGCATAGCGGAAACATTAATAATCTTTCATATTATTATTTACCAGAAGCACTAAAAAATTCACTATTTTCATGGGCAAAATATCGTTGGATAAAATTGCACATGAAAAAATTGCACCAGATTCTATTCAAATTGATCAAAATTATGTCAAAGACTGCTTCTTGAAATAAAAAAAATGAAGTTTCATATTCTTCAATTTTGGCCCGAAGGCCCATCTCGCGCCGCGGCCCTCTACTTTCCTCCGGGCGGCCCATCAGCGTGAAGTCAGCCCATCTCCAACCGCGTGCGCAAGCTCCCCGCGCAACAGGCCCTAACCTGGGCCTGGGCCGGTGTTTGTCGCGCCCGCCTGGGCCATATTGAGCCTAGCAGCCGCGAGCACATCTGGTCCGTTCATCCCCATCGGACGGTTGTCCGTTTCCATCGCGGGATCAAAATCCCCAGGGCGGCCGGCTGCACCTAAACCCTAATCGCCATTTCTTTCTTCCCCCCGGTCTCTCTCAGTGGCACAGCGGTGGCAGCGCCCATGGCGACCGACCACCACCGGCAAGGAAGAAGGGCACCCGCCGGAGCAGATCCGGCCACCCCACCTCTTCTTCTTACTCCCTCCCCTTTTCCGTTAGCCACGCATAGAGCAGCAGCAACATTTCATGGCGGCCGGAAGAGATGGCGCCGCCGCAGGCTGTAGCAGAACCTCCTAAATTATATGGCCCACATGCACCTGTCATTGTCCCTAAGACCTCTGACGGCTATGCATGTACACCAAATAACCTAAGAAGATCTGTCGGGTGCCCTCACAGGACCCCGATTGAACTACATTTAACAACTCATACCAGGATCAACAAAGGAGTAACTACAACATTACAACATTTGTTATAAAACTTTACATCAGAGTGCGGAAGAATAACAACAATGAATTTATAAATCAGGATTAAGTTAACTTTTTACAAACTTAACTTGTATTGCGGAAGTGGAGTAGAACTATAGAAGACAAACTTAGGTAGAGCACCTAAGTTAGGAGAGGACAATCAGATCATGTCGAGCCCACCGACATGACCTAATTAGCAGCACCAGTTAGCACCTGCAACAGGGGTTAACAAACCCTGAGTACTCAATTGTACTCCGCAAGACTTACCCGACGAAACGAAAAGACTCCAAGGATATGCTAGCTTAAGGGAAGTAGTGAAGCTAGAAAAGAGAAGTTTTGCAGAAAAGCTTACTACCAGTGTATCCTTGCTTTCAAACTTTTAATTAAGTTTTGGCTCCAGTTTTAGTATAGCCTAATTATAGCTAACTTTTGCACCTATATCTATCTCAATTAGAAATATAAGCATCACACTTGTTATTCGCTTCTTTTCCATCTCAAGTTCAACAGTAACCATGTTCCAGTTGTTGCTACGATGTTGGTAAACAGTCAAGACTCCTTTCTCGTAGAGCAACGACGATTCGAACCGCTTCATTTACCCAGCTGGGGCTTCCTAACCACACGACATATGCAAGTCCTTGACCTGCATATATCAACTCTTACTTGGGTCGCCCAAAACCAGAACGTGTCCATCGCCACCCGAGAGCACAGTACTCCTCGAACCCGGCCCGATTCTAGCCCCGAGGGTACACGCTACTCTCGTCATCTCTCCACTCCCAGTGCGAGGTTAGACGTTCTCGTGATGGAATAGCCAAAGTAAGGCTTACCCGCCATTGGGTATGTGACTAGTACTATCCAAAACTCCTTGACTCGAGCGCCAACAACGAACGGTCCTTAACCGACACAGACGGGACCAACCACCAAAGACGATTCCCATGCCCCGTCCGGTCTCAAGTTCATTCTCATATTCATTTCACATGCTCTCATGACCTGTCATTAGGTCAGGAGAAGCAAGTAATAAACTTGTTCTGGTGATCAAAGAAATATTATTCGACTCCTACCGAAATCTAAGCATTACTAAGCATAAGAGATCGACCTACATATACTTGTGGGATATCATCTGGATATAAATGTAGATCAAGGTAATCATGCAGTAACGGTATCAACCAACTCCTACTAACATAATGCACATTACACTAGACTCTAAGTGTAATAAAGCATTTATAAAATAGAAGAGTGGTTATATGTCCGGTGCTTGCCTGCGTTGCAGCGGTGGTTAGTTCTCGTAGAAGTTAAGTTTGACACCAACACCACGGAGGGATCACCTTTTCCGAAGCTTGATCGACACTAATCTTGTCAACACTTGTTCAACACGAACCTTCTCACTCTCGTAAGCACTACACGTAGATAAATGATGCGATGCTTAACATGATGGAATGCATGCCATGATGCATGATAATGAACAAAGCATAGCATAAAAGAGACATTTAGAAAGGATAAACATTAGTTACCTACTTGAGTACAACTTTCCTTCGCGGTACAGTTGCAAGCTAACAAGGTTAATTTAAAAGTTAACTAACCGTAACTTTGTTTTTACCCAAGAGGTTGCATCTAACAACAAGTAATCTTACCACAAGACCACTAAATAGTAACATAAGTAAGTTATTAACTACTAAAGACCTAAGTTAATGACACTAACTATTATCAACAAAACTTAATTAACAAAATAATCATAAACTCAAACAACTAATTAAAATGCCAAGGGTTATTACATGTTAATGACCCAAGGTCATCAATCAACCCAAAAGTCACACGAACTACCAATTATGATTTACTCTAATCATATAAGCATAATAAGTAAAAGACATGAAATAAAGTATATAATTAAAAGTTATCAAAACAGTACCAATATTTTTGTGAAGGTATATCTAACCATGTAAAACACACTCGTAAAGTTTCATGATTCTTGGATACTTATTCTAATTTATAGAAAACAGGCAAATGATAGTTATTAATTAAAAGAGCTAATTATTACTCATAACAAAAGTTAAGTAAATTACCAATTCATAATTTTCTATGATAGAGCATAACATGAAAAGACTACCCACAAAATTTCATAATTTTTGGACCTTTATTTTAATTACTAAAATTCATGGAAGTTGCATTTAATAATTAATGGAGCTAATTAATTAACCTACAAAAAGTAATCAAAATTAGAATTTAATATTTTTCCTAATATTTTACATTACAGAGAGACTACACAGAAATTTTGAATATTTTTGAAGCTCTAAACAATTCACAACAAAATAAACAAAGATTGTTACTATTTAGTATTTTCAGAAAAGACTAAAACATAGAAAAAGGAAAAGAACTACTTGGGCTCAAAGCGACCCAACACGGCTCGGCGCACCCAGACGAAGCGGCCCAAGCACGACGCGGTGGAGCGCAGGCCGGCCCAGGTGCGGAGGCGCGCGCGGCCCAGCAGTGCGGCAGGCCGGCCCAACACGGCCCAGCCTGGTGTGGCTTGGCGGTTTTACAAAGGAGCACCTAAGTTAACAGAAATTAACCCGCAGTACACAAAGACTATTCACCTGAGTCAGTGACTTTGCAAGAAGGCCCTGACATAAATCGAATTCCTGTTTTTCCAAGTCCTTGGCCGGATCTAGCAGAGGCCGCGACATCTCCGGCCAAACGCCGGCGAGTTCGGACCTTCCCGGCCTCCACCACCACCACCGTAACGCTACACGAGCAAAGCGCAGTCGATAGATATACCAAACACCACAAATGGTGCAGCATAGAGGTGTGGCCATGCACCGCGGCGGGTCTGGCCGCGGCAACCCCGGCGTCGATGAAACCACCTAGTCCGGCGCCTCAATCGTTACCTTTCCACCATACGTAAGGCTAGTTATGACATGCTAGAACCCTTAATCAACCGCTACTGCGTTTACACATGCCGGCCATGGAAACAGCATCTATGCCTAGTTCGCCGGCGGCGGCGAACGCGTTCCAGCGAACCTAGAGCTCAAAACACTCAACCATCTACCCTGTGAGCAGCAGGGCCTTACCAGAAACATGTAGGATGGGCTGGTCAAGGTCGTGAAGCTCGGCAAGGTGGTTGGCCACGTGCGCAGGGGTGTTCAAGTTCACGGCGACCATGGCGACGGCGTTCCCGACGATCCACTGCTCCTCTGACGACACTGATTCACAGAGGAGGCAAGCGGGTCAAGGCAACCTGAAATCACCGATCAGTTAAAAAAAAGGCAAGAAAATTGCGCCATGGCAGAGCACCCGCTCCGTCGGCCATGGTGAAGCGCTCGCGGTGGCGCTCCGTCCGACCGCGAGGACTGACCAACTCCGGCAAAGATGGATGGAACGGGCGGCTCAGGGAGGTGCGTGAGAAGGTTGTGAAGCTATGAACGTGAGCCGGAGAACGGTAGTGAAGCGGCTGCGGCTAATTTCGCCGGCGCTTGCGGTTGCCGGAAACGGAGCAGAAGAAAGGAAAAAGAATATGGCGGCCGCCTACGTTGCATTTAAAAGGGCGAGGACGACGTCGTGGCTTCGGTAGCATCTTCGAGAGCACGGACACGAGGACGACTACGAGAAGCAGCGTGGAGGCGACCAAATGGGCCACGCCGGTGACGCAACAAACAGCTCGGTGGCAAGCAGGGGATGGCCGGACTACTGTAGCAATACCACCACATTTCTTCTTTTTATGTTTTCTTCAAATTACTCCCAAATTTGCATAGCAACATCAAAATCTCCAAAAACGAAAGTTGTTCAACTTCTCAAGATCTCCAACTTTGCTTTTTGGACCAAACTCAGATTTTGAATAGTTTTTGAAATTTGAAATCAAATTCAAATGGGAACACTTTTAGGATTTCAGAAAATTCAAAATTACTTTAAATTTTTTACTAAAACTTGAAAATCTATAAAAAGATAAATTGTATAACTTTTGAAGATCTACAGCTTTCATAATTGGGCCATCACCCAATTATGCCTAGTTTTTGAAATTGAGTTGAAATTCAAATTTGGGATTTGCATCTTTTCAAATTTATTCAAAATTTTGCATTGAAACTTTGAAAACTCAAAACACCAAAGTTGTAGCCCTTGAAAAGTTCTACAAACTTGGTTTTAAACTTTTTCCCAAATTTTGCTTAGATTTTGAATTATTTCAAAAGGGGTAAACAGGGTTCTGGATTTCAGGGTTTTTGAATTTATTTGATTATTCTTTTTAACTAAAACATGATTAATTATTTAACACTAATAAAACATTATTTCATGTGATAAGAAACATGGCATTATTAACATATTAATCATACTAGTAAAAACAATATATCAAATTACTATTGAAACATGTATATAAAACATGAAACATTCTAAAACTATACTTGAAACATTTCCTTGCAACATAAACAAAGTATTTGAAACATGTGCAACATATCAACCTTACATGGGAAACATTGCTCAAGCAACACATGTAACTCATGCAACATATGCCACATAACTAAAATAACTTGTGCAACATAAATGCATTTATGGCATGTCATTTGATGTTTATGCTTGATGATGCTTCATAATCAAGTTTTAATTGTTTCTTAACATCTGGGATGTTACACGGGCCCTTTCGCCGGTGTGCGCGTTTGACCTCGGTTGAGCGCGTCACCGGCGAAGGGTCCTGAGCCGGTGCCATGAGCCCGAATCCGCGCGCACGCAACTCGGTTCGATCCGACCACTCGCGTGCTATGTTGGTTCTGTTCTACCCGCACGCTGGTCATGGTGACGGCCAGCGGCGACGACGGGACGGGCAGAGCCCTAGGTAGGAAGCCCCATCTCGCCCTTCTGTTCTTCTTTGACCCATCAGTCAGTGGGTGTTAGGGTTAGGGTTAGGTTTTCTCCGATTTCTTTCCGATCCGAAAAACCGAATCGAGTTCGAGTTCTTCCTTGTTTCTTTGTATCCCGATCTGGTTCTATTCATAAAACCATGGCTCCGGTACCATTGTTAGGTCCATAGACATTCACAATCACCAGATCAGGGTACACAGTAGGGTTCATGTTCTTGATTTGCAATGTTTACAAGATCCTAGTACATAAACTACAAAGATACAGAGAGGAAGGGTAACAGAGAGAGGTGAAGGAGTGCGAGGTCGCAGACCATCGAGAGCCATAGTGGTTGGGGCGGTGGCGACGGTCGAAGCCCCGGTGGCCATCTCGTTCGCTGGTGCCATCTGCGCGCTGGCAGCGACAGTCGGTGGAGAGGAAGTGGCGGTGCAGTGAAGTGTTGGCGCAGTGAAGACGATGGCGGCCTCCCGTCACTGGCTGCGCCCCTCAAGGATCGGATCGAGGAATGTCAGTGGGGAATGGCGGCTGAGGGTGAACCTCGTACCGAGAGCCAGCCGGCCCCCACCTCTATATATAGCGCAGTGTGACGGGGGCCCACCAACCATGTAGGGTTGGGCGCCCCCGGGCGCGAGAGCAAGGCCCAAAAGGACGTTGGGCCTAACTGCTGGGAGATCAAACCTAACAACTTTTACTTTTTAATAATAAATATAACTATATCTATCCCGGCCGTTATAGAGACGTTTGTACGGGCAGGATATGCGCATTCGTGTGTTGGACGTGTGTGAGTATTTGCATTGAACCGTGCTGATTGTCTTCATCTACCTCCCTTGCCCCCGTTTGGTTTGTGACAAAGTTAATTCACAGTGTGGTTTGGGACCAAGTTAATTCGCTACAGGTTGTGCATTTGAGGAGCGCACGACTTCGCCGGCATCGTTCTCACTCCTGCCCTGCCCCATCCGCAGCTGGCGGCTCCCACCATCTCACCGCGCCACCCGACCGCACCCGCTCCTCGACCCCGCCCTCCAATAACCAGCAACTGGACGCCCCAACCGTCAGCTCCGCCCAACTGCCATCTTCCGCCACTCCACTGCCTTCTCTCCCATCACCACCGCCCCCAAACCGCCGGTGATTGAAACCCCTTCAGAAACCGAAACCATAACCTGGCCCCGAACGACTCTTGTTCTTCCACTCCGGCGGGGCATCAATGGGTCGCGCGAGCACGTGAAGGCGCGACCCATGTGCGTTTGAGTTTCCGTTTGGTTCTGTATAACAGAATATGGTGCACTAAACTGATTATTATATGTGATTATTGTGTGTTGTGTTTAGATGCAGATCTTCGTGAAGGGCTTCGCTGGCAGACACTACACCATCGAAGTGGAGTCCTCTGACACGGTTGACAGCCTCAAGGCAAAGGTTTTTTTTTTTTTTGAGGGGAGCCTCAAGGCAAAGGTTGAGGAGTTGGAGGGCGTTCCTGCTAAGCAACAGCGCCTTCTTATCGGTGGTCGGCAGCTTGAGGATGGGCACAAACTTTCCAAATACAAAGTCAAGGAGTTTGCCACCGTGCACCTTGTCTTGCGTCTTCTTAATTGTCGTCGTTGTCCATCCTGTACTGACAGGTATGTCTACGTACAGACACGCACAACCAAGTTAACCAACACCATCGCGCTCCAAGTGGAGCCATCAGACACGATCACTGATGTCAGGAAAAAGATTAGTGGCCACCAGAGCCTCTTCTTGGCTGGCAACAAGCTCGAGGATGATCGAACATTTGGATACTACTATCAAATCCAAAACGACGCTACCCTGCATCTCGACTTCGGCACGCAGATTTTCGTGAAGATGCTCAACGGCAAGACCATCACCCTTGAGGTAGACCCATCTGATACAGTCGGTGATGTCAAGGCAAAGATACTGGACCAGCAGAGGATCATCTTTGACGGCAGCCGACTTGATGGCCAGCACAAGCTTGGCTTTTACAAGATTCAGAATCACTCGACCCTGCACCTTGACCTCTGTCCGCGTGGCGGCATGCAGATTGCCGTGAAGACACACCCACTCCCTGGCAGCAAGGCCATCAGGTTCAAGGTGCAGTTTACTGACAAGATTGGCGATTTGAAGGCAAAGATTCAGGACCAACAGAGGCTCCTTTTTAAAGGACAGCAGCTTGTGGATGGGCAGACGCTCGCCGATTACAACGCCCAGAAAGAATCCACCTTGCACCTTGACTGTCCCATGCAGGTTTTTGTGAAGACGTCCACTACTGGCCAGACGATCACTTTAGAGGTGGAGCCGTCGAACACCATTGACAATGTCAAGGAAAAGATCAGTGGCCACCAGAGTCTCATTTTTTATGGCACCGAGCTTGACGATGGGAAGACACTTGCTGAGTGCAATGTCCATATGGGGTCTACCCTGCACCTCGATGCTTAGCTAGAGAAATTTGGCGTCTTTTGATCTTGATGCTCTACTACTTAATATATTTTTCCGCTTCTAGACTAGTTGTCCTTGTCAGTGTCTGGTTGAAATCGTGTGATGACTCTGTTCGTATACTTCGCAAGCATGCCTTTCAATCTTTGTTTTCTTGGTAATGTGATAGAAGAACATGCGTCTTTGCTATATGCTCTACGTATTTCTCAGAACTGTGAACTGTCCATGTTTTAAATTCGTTGATGCCTAGATTTGCTGTCATTTCATTCCGCTATGCATTTGTTGACACTGGTAATATTCAGCAGAGGTGCACTTGGAGAATTCATTTGATCCATTTACTATACCCGAATACCTGTTTCCTTTTTTAATTCATCTATTGATTATACTTGTACATATGACCTTTTCCTTCATTAATTGTGTTGCAGTTCCATTTCTTCAAGTATTCAAATTACGTTTCTTCCCTGAACTCCAGTGAGCCCTTAATTTGTCTATATATTTGTGTGAAGGGCCAAAATGGCAACCGGAAGGGGTTGAATGGGAGCCGCCAAAAAAATTGCAAGGAAGAACTTGGCATATATTTTGATTAATAACTCAACATGTCCATCTAAGAAAATTACGATTACAAGATTGTTTCTTCCCATAAATTAAGAAATGGTATGCTGAGCACAGACAGTACAAACATACCTTTTACCGATGAGTAATGGCATCTGAAAATTACGTGCAAACTGTTTTACGTAGCTGTGGCATTCTGGCATACAAAACATAATGGCAAACATCAGTAACAAAACAAGAGTACGTTTCTTGTCAGCGCAGGAAAGCTGAGCCGACATCTTTAAATTTCAGTTTGAGAGCTGCTGACTTTTTGAAGGCTTACTGTCATCTGTTATCCCTGGTGTTTCCAGGCAGCTTGGTCCAAACACCCAACTCATCAATCAATACCCAATTAGCCATCCTCTTGACACCAAGATGATGTTCCACGATAAGAACTTCATACTAAACCAACCAACATTCTTAACTGCATTTCACTCTTCAGGTTGCCGATAGCTCTGTCATTGTCCCGTCTGATAGAAGAATATCAGCAAGCAAAAGAAAAAAACGAGTATTATACTGTGCGGGAGATGAAAACTTAAGGAAAGTCAAAATGCAGTTATATTTAAATACACTAGACTGTCTTTAGCACAACCAGGCTAAACAGTTCCACTTGAAAGCATCTAGGCCCCAAGGTTTGGTTTCGGTAATTAATGACAATACTTTATTACCATGACTAACGTGTGTTTTGCAGAAACTTTGGTAAGTTAGGTCATGGAGGTGATAACTGCTTTGAGCACTGTGGCTTCGTGTCCCCTGATGGAAATCGTTTCGGTTTTCAAAAGAGTGACGTCAAGATTAAGGACGGTTAGTTCCGGATGACGAAGTGTTGAGACACATTCGGAATAGTCGTTAGGATCTTCGTTTTTTCTCTTTTGGCCGTACTATAAAGGGGGGCATGAATGGGTAGCTTGACCTAGGCGAGTCCTATGTTTAGGTGTGGTGCACACTTGTTAAACTTGGCGCTAGGCAACCCTAGATTAGCTCAAGGTTCAGTTAGAAGCAACTTGGTTGAAGTTGCGACGCGTTTCGACGAGTTTCGGACTGTTTTCCAGGCACCGGACGCGGTCTTCGGGAACACCGGACGCGTCCGGTGTGTACTTAACCGCGCTAGGTTTCGGGCCTGATCACCGGACGCGGTCCTCGCGAGGACCGGACGCAGTGGTCAGCGACCGACACGTGTCATCGAGAGAGAACGCCCGTCGGACGCGATACTGGACTTGATCGGCGAGTCCGGTGCGAGTCCAGTAAGGTCCTAAGAGGACCGGACGCATCCGGTCTTCAGGCATCGGACGCGGTCTCGCGTCCGGTGTGAGTCCAGTAAGCACCCTTGCACGTCGGACGCGTCCGGTGCTACCTGACCGGTGCGTCCGGTGGTTCGTTTTCAAAAACGGGTTTTGACCGTTACGGGGGACCGGCGCGTCCGGTGCGTAGCACCGGCGCGTCCGGTGACCCCGTGTCAGAAAGTAACGGTTCGTTTTCTTTGAGGGGTGTATAAATACAACCCCTCCACCTCTTTTAGAGGTCTCTTGCTCATTCAAACATCTGAGAAAACCCTTTAGAGTGCAAGGGAGTGCAAGAGCTCTAGTGAGGATAGAGTTTTGAGAATCAAAGTTTGTGATTCCTCACTAGTGATTCGAGAGTAGCAAGTGTGCATCCACTTCCTCATTTGGGCTCGTTGTGGTCAAGTGAGAGTTCTAGCTTGTTACTCTTGGTGATCGCCATCACCTAGACGGCTTGGTGGTGATTGGGAGTTTGGTGATCATCCGGCGAAGCTTGTGGATGACCCAACTCAAGTTGTGAGCGGTTTTGGGTGATTCGCCGCGACGGAGTGTCGAAGAATCAACCCGTAGAGAGCACTTGATCCTTGCGCGGATCAAGGGGGAGCGACACCCTTGCGCGGGTGCTCCAACGAGGACTAGTGGGGAGTGGCGACTCTCCGATACCTCGGAAAAAACATCGCCGTGTTCCTTGCCCCTTTACATTCAAGCAATTACTTTCTCGTATTTACTTTCATTGCTTGTTTTACATTCCTAGAATTGCCATGCTAGACTAGGATTGGAAACTAGGGTGCAAAACTTTTTAACGGTAGACTCTCTAGGAACACAAGTAGGCACTAGGGGTGAATTCCGGCTTGTAGGATTTAATTCTTGCAATTAATTTTTAGAAAAGCCCAATTCACCCCCCTCTTGGGCATCTTGATCCTTTCAATTGGTATCGGAGCCGTGTTGCTCCTAATTTAGGCTTTACCGCCTAGAGCAAGATGTCTAACGGGGAAGGACCACCTCCCACCTTTGAGGGGGATGATTTTCCATATTGGAAAATCCGGATGGAGGCGTATCTCGAAGCCATAGATGTTGGGTGTCTTAGAGCCACAACCGAAGGGCTTCCCGCTATCAAGGATCCCGCAAACCCCACGGGTGACGAGGAGAAGTACGACCGGTGGAATGCAAAGGCCAAAAATGCACTCTACCGGGGCTTAGGCAAAGATATCTTCAATCGTGTGCGTAATGCAAAGAACGCTCATGATTTGTGGCAAAATCTTTGTGCTCTCCATGAGGGAACTAAGAGTGAGCGTGAGGAACGCTATCATATTGCTTTAAAGAAAATTAATTCTTTTGAGATGCTTCCCAAAGAAAGTGCTAATGAAATGTACACTCGCTTGAATGTTCTTGTAGAGGACCTCAATGCTCTAGGGCTCACTCAAATGAGTCAATCGGATGTTGCAAGGAGGATCTTGAGTGTTCTTCCCGTTGAGAAGTATGGTCACATTGTCACCGTGCTTCATCAAAGTGATCTCTCCACCGCAACACCGACTCAAGTATTGGGGAAGATCAACGCTCATGAGATGTACATGCACATCACTCCGGAAGAGGGCTCATCATCTTCCAAGAAGAAAGACTTGGCCTTCAAAGCTAGCCATGACAAGAAGAAGAAGAAGGGCCAAGCCATGATCGTGCAAGAAAGCTCAAGTGAAAGTGATATCGATGATGAATCACTTGCACTCATGGTGAGGAAGACCACCAAGATGCTAAAGAAGCTTAACAAGAGTGGCATCAAGTTCGATGGCAAGAAAAAGAAATTCTTCACAAGTAGCAAGAGAAAGCCCATCTCGGAGATGGATTGCTACAATTGTGGTGAACTTGGCCACCTAGCTCATCAATGCCCTAGACCACCAAAAGACAAGTTCAAGAACAAGAACAAGGGCAAGAAAAATGATTCAAGTGATGAAGAAGATGAGAAGAGGAAGAACAAGCCATACAAGAAGAAGGATGGCAAGAAGAAGGAGTTCTACAAGAAGAAGAAGGGTGGAAAGGCTTATATTGTTGGTGATTGGCTCACCGACATTGAATCATCTTGTGGCTCCTCCGAAGATGAGAGCGATGATGAGAAAGAGAAGGTTGCCGCATTTGTGATGGGGCCATCATCTTCACCGACATCTTCACCACCACCTTCACCGCCCTCTTCACCATCATCGTCCACTACTCACCTATGCCTTATGGCCAAGGGTGAACGTAAGGTACAAAATCATGATAGTGATGATGATGATGATAGTGATAGTGATGATGAATTTGATGCACCTTCTTATGATGAACTTGTAAAATTGCTAAACAAATACACTAAAATCATAAGAAGGACAAGAAGTGAAAATGATGACCTTCAAAATGAAAATGAATCACTCTCATCTAAGCTTGAAAATGCTCAAAAGACTAGTGGTGAGCTTAGAGATCAAAATGAAATTATGTCTTCCACTCTCAAGGAGCTCAAAACCTCTAACAAAGAGCTTAAAGATCAACATGATAAACTTGAGAAGAAGCATGATGAGCTCATCACTAGACATGGCTCTCTAAAAGACAAATACACCACATTAAAAATTGACTATGATAGTCTTGTGGTTGCTAATGAACTTGCTCTTGAGACACATGATGCTACTAACAATGTTGTTAAGTGTGATATAGCTACATCATGTGATGATTTGATCATTGAAAGCATTGAGCAAGGTTCTAGTAGCAAAGGCAAGAGTGTGGTTGAGTCATGCAACCATGATGATTATGCCAAGATCAAGTGTGAGAATGAGAAGCTTGCAAATGAGAACAAGAAGCTCAAAGGTTTGATGGCTCTTGAGAAGCAAACAACAAATGAGTCACTCATTGAAGAGAACAAGAAGCTAAAGCAAGAAAAAGAGCATCTCAAGACCGGCCTAAGCAAGTTCACAAGAGGCCAATATTTGCAAAGTGAGCTCCTCATGAACACCGTGATGAAGATGGATAGAAGTGGTATTGGGTACTTGGCAAATCAAGAGAAGAAAGCAAAAGCTCAACAACAAAGCAAATCAAAGCCCAAGCCAAAGAGATGTGTTGAGTGTGATCAAGAAGGTCACTTTGCTCATGAATGCAAAACTCCACCACCACAACCCTTGCCCAAGCATGCTAGACCCTTTGCCTTCAATGCTCATTACATGCTAAGAAAAGATTCAAATGGAAAGATGAAAGTCATGTTTTTGGGTCCCCCAAACAAGAATAGGCCAAAGAAAATATGGGTTGCCAAGTCACTAGTTGAGAAAGTCAAGGGCCCCTCTCAAATTTGGGTCCCTAAACAAAAAGCTTGATCTCTTGTGTGTAGGTGAACTACAAGACCGGTGGATCTCATTGGGTTATTGATAGTGGTTGCACTCAACATATGACCGGTGATCCTCGTATGTTCACCTCAATTGAAGAGAATGGGATATGTCAAGAGAAGATCACATTTGGAGATAATTCAAAGAGCAAAGTCAAGGGTATAGGCAAGATTGCAATATCAAATGATCACTCACTCTCAAATGTGCTCTATGTTGCTTCATTGAGTTTCAACTTGTTATCCGTTGGGCAACTTTGTGACCTTGGCTTCCAATGCTTGTTCACACCAAATGAAGTTGAAGTTTCAAAGATAGATGACAAGCAAGTGATATTCAAAGGCTTTAGATACAACAATCTTTATCTTGTTGACTTCACCTCCGAAGATGCAAATTTGATGACATGTTTGTTCACCAAGACCTCACTTGGTTGGCTTTGGCATAGGAGGCTTGCACATGTTGGAATGAGCACTCTCAACAAGCTATTGAAGAAAGAACTAGTAAGAGGATTGAAGGATGTGAAGTTTGAAAAGGACAAACCTTGTAGTGCATGTCAAGCCGGCAAACAAGTTGCAAACACTCATCCTACCAAGGCTTTCATGTCAACCTCAAGAGTGCTAGAACTTCTACACATGGATTTGTTTGGGCCTACAACATACAAGAGTTTGGGTGGTAATCTCTATTGTCTTGTGATAGTGGATGACTACTCAAGATACACATGGACCTTCTTCCTTCATGACAAATCCGAAGTGGCAAGTTGCTTCAAGAAGTTTGCAAAGAGAGCTCAAAATGAATTTGAAGTCAAGATAAAGAAGATTAGAAGTGACAATGGCAAAGAGTTTGACAACACCAACATAGAAGCTTATTGTGATGAAATTGGAATCAAGCATGAAGTTTCTTCAACCTACACTCCTCAACAAAATGGTGTAGTTGAGAGAAAGAACCGGACCTTGATCACCCTTGCAAGAACAATGCTAGATGAGTACAACACTCCCGAGAAGTTTTGGGCCGAGGCAATCAACACCGCATGCTATGCTTCAAATCGCCTCTTCCTCCAAAAGTTTCTTGGCAAGACCCCCTATGAGTTGCTTAATGGGAAGAAGCCGGACGTCTCATTCTTCCGGGTGTTTGGTTGCAAATGTTACATCTACAAGAAGCGTCAACACCTAGGGAAGTTTCAAAGACGTTGTGATATTGGTTTTCTTGTTGGTTACTCATCAAAGTCCAAAGCATATAGAGTATTTAACCATACCACCGGGTTGGTTGAAGAAACATATGATGTGGAATTTGATGAATCTAACGGCTCCCAATGAGCAATTGAGAATTGTGATGATGTAGGTGATGAACCCTTGAGGGAGGCCATGAAGAACATGCCGGTGGGAGACATCAAGCCAAAAGATGATGAAGACGATGTGCAAATCATTGATCCACCATCTTCATCACGTGTGCCTCAAGATGATGACAAGAATGAGAGAGTTGAAAATGAAGATACTTATGTCTCTCATGAACAAGCCGAGGCACAAGCACAAGATGTTGATGCTCCCCATCCACCTCCTCAAGTGGTTGATAGAAGAAACTCACCTCTACTTCAAGCTCATCCACAAGAACTCATCATAGGGAGTCCTACAAAGGGAGTAATGACTCGATCTCAAAAGCTAGCTTCTTTCGTTGAACATCACTCTTTTGTCTCTTGTGTTGAACCTAAGAATGTAGAAGAAGCTCTTCAAGATCCGGATTGGGTGAATGCCATGCATGAAGAATTGAACAACTTCACCCGCAACCAAGTTTGGACACTTGAAGAGCATCCTAAAGGTGCAAGAGTCATTGGAACCAAGTGGGTGTTCCGAAACAAGCAAGATGACCAAGGCATAGTAGTGAGGAACAAGGCAAGACTAGTTGCAAAAGGGTTCTCTCAAGTTGAAGGGCTTGATTTTGGAAAGACCTTTGCACCCGTTGCAAGACTTGAAGCCATTCGTATCCTTCTTGCATATGCATCACATCATGATATGAAATTATATCAAATGGATGTGAAAAGTGCATTCTTAAATGGCTTTATAAATGAACTAGTCTTTGTCAATCAACCTCCCGGGTTTGAAGACCCTAGATATCCTAATCATGTTTATAGGTTGTCCAAGGCGCTATATGGGCTCAAACAAGCCCATAGAGCGTGGTATGAGCGCCTCCGGGACTTCCTCATTGAGAAGGGCTTCACCATCGGGAAGGTCGACACCACACTATTCACCAAGAAGCTTAATGGGGAGATCTTCATTTGTCAAGTATATGTTGATGATATCATCTTCGGGTCAACAAATGAAGATTATTGCAAGGAGTTTGGTGAATTGATGTCGAAGGAGTTCGAGATGTCAATGATTGGTGAGCTCACATTCTTCCTTGGTTTTCAAGTCAAGCAAATGAGAGAAGGGATTTTCATCTCTCAAGAAAAGTATACCAAGGATCTTCTCAAAAGATTCAAGATGGAAGAATGCAAGCCAATCAAGACCCCAATGCCATCAAATGGACATCTCGACCTAGATGAGGGAGGTAAACCGGTTGATCAAACTCTCTACCGTTCTATGATTGGTAGCTTGTTGTACCTTACCGCATCTAGGCCCGATATCATGTTTAGTGTGTGCATGTGTGCTCGCTTTCAAGCGTGCCCTAAAGAACCTCACTTAAGTGCCGTAAAAAGAATCCTAAGATATCTTAAGCACACCCCAAGTATTGGTTTATGGTATCCCAAAGGAGCTAGATTCCAACTAGTTGGCTATTCCGATTCGGATTATGCCGGTTGCAAAATTGATAGAAAAAGCACATCCGGAGGGTGCCATTTGCTTGGGAGATCTTTAGTATCTTGGTCATCTAAAAAACAAAATAGTGTGGCTTTGTCCACCGCCGAGGCGGAATACATTGCCGCGGGGGCTTGTTGTGCACAAATCTTATATATGAAACAAACCCTCCTAGACTATGGAGTTGTTCTTGAAAAGGTGCCACTTTTATGTGACAATGAAAGTGCCGTTAAAATTGCTAACAATCCGGTACAACACTCTCGCACCAAGCACATTGATATCCGCCATCACTTTCTAAGAGATCATGTTGCTAAAAATGACATATCACTAGAAGGTGTACGTAGTGAAAATCAATTAGCGGATATCTTCACTAAACCTTTGGACGAGGCTACCTTTTGTAGGCTAAGAAGTGAACTTAATGTGCTTGATTCAAGTAACTTTAAAAAATGAGCGCGTGTTGTCCCTTGCATTGCATTGTATCATATGTCGCGTTTACTTTATCGCAATGCATTTAGGGCTTGGCTAACACGGTTACGATAACCCTTCTTTGGAGGAGTGAAGAAGCCTAACCGTGGATCAAACTTGACAAGCAACCTAGCTTTACTTTATTGTATTGCATTGCATATGCATGGTTGTTTGTTTGTCGTTCTTTTTCGGTTTAGCCTTGAGCAACCTCTGTGTTCGTCCATGAATAGAGAGAGCATTTGACGCTCCTAAAGGTCCAAAAACTCTATTGCATGGCCATACGTTGCTCCTCGGGTGTTTATTGCCTATTTTCGTAAAAACAATACTAGCCTAAGGCAAAATAATTTGAAAAATTTGAGGGTTTGAGTGAGGTCACTCTTATCGGGTTCCAATTGGTGTTTATTTGTGTCTCTTTGAATTGGAACTTGATTGGGAGAAGTCGCGTCGAAGTTCGGAACGAAGAAAGGCGAAAAACCGTGACAGGACGCTGCACCGGACGCAGTGTTGCTTCACCACCGCGTCCGGTCCCGGTGTCCACCTGCGCGTCCGGTTTTCCAGAAGACAAAGTCCAGATCTAGGCACCGGACGCTGCACCGGACGCGCCTCTGACCACCACCGCGTCCGGTCCCGGCTACCACCACCGCGTCCGGTCCTCCGCGATGAAATCCCGAGCACTCAGCATCGGACTCTGACCGCGTCCGGTCTGTCCACACCGGACGCGCCCGGTGACTCCAGGCGCTTACTGGAGTGTCACCGGACGCTGCACCACCGCGTCCGGTGATTTTCACCACCGCGTCCGGTGCTTCCAAATCGAGCGGATCTCGCCCTCTTATAACCGAACCGTTTTTTCTTCGGTTCTTCCTCATCTGCTCGACATCCGCCGCCGTGCCCTAGTCGTCGAATCCGCCGCTCCCGTGCATCACCCTCGCCGCCGGCGAGCCTCCTAGTGCCGCGCCCTTGCCCTCCGGCGAATCTCGCCGCGCCTTCTCGCTCACCCGCGCTGCTCAGCCCCCTGCGCCCGCACCACAGTCGCCGTTTTGCCGCGCCACTTTGCGCCGCCGTCTTCCTCACCGCCGGCGAAGCCCAGCCCGCACCGTGACTCTCCTCCAGCACCACATCTACTCCCGCGTGCGCCCGGGCCTCTTGATCCCATCCTTCGGCCGAGTTCTCCTCCTAGGGTTTACTCCTAAACCCTAGCCTAGGGTTCGTTAACCCTAACTCGAGGTAACGGCGCGTTTTCGATTCCGATTTCGATTCAAATCCTTTCATTCTCTCGTTAGGGCTTGCCGTTGACCATAATCCTTCATTGGTATCTCGATTGGTCGTTTCAGTGCTCGATCGCCGAATCTCGGGGGTTCTCGCGAACTAGATCACCTCGTCCCTTCACCGTCGTCTCGTCGATCCGAGGTAACTTAGCGTCGCTTCACTTCGTATCTCACGTGCTTGCTATCTAGGGTTTCGTATCTTTAGATTTATATATGCTTATTGTATATCTCCCTATTCCATACGTGCAGCGAGTCAGTCGGTGTGCCAGGTCTGATCTGTTTGCTAAATCCGAGGCCAAGCCTGCGGATACGGATTGAGGCCAAGCCTCTCGAGTGTCAGTTCATCATCTCACAGAGGTTTTCAGGCAGTCAGTCAGCATGGTGCGTTGCAAGAACGCCGGAGGTGCTCCAGGTGACGGGGACAATAGTCCTCCCCGTCGTGATGAGATTGCGCGTGGTAAGCGCATCAAGTATGCAGTCAAGAAGAAGAGGAGGACACTTTCAGATGCAGAGGTCGCTCAGGCAGTAGCAGACGCCGCAGAGCAGGCAGAGAGAGGTGGCAGACGCAGTGGCTTACACATAGGCGAGCGTCGCTTTCATCTTGAAGGTCGACAGCTCGGCACACAGGCCACTGAGGGTACCGAGACTACACCACCGTCAGAGCAGATGTCAGTTGATCCACCCTCAGAGCAGACACAGGCTACAGAGACTACACCCGCTACTGAGGCTACCCAGACTACTGAGGCTCCACAGGCCACTGAGGATACAGCGGAGCAGGCAGCTCAGTCTCCACCACGTCGCCGCTCCACACGTGCCCGTTCACAGGTGACACCCAGGCCAGAGGGCCCGCGTCGTGGAGCACGACCTCCTCCCAGGGTCAGAGGGTCACCTCCGGTTGAGCACTTAGACCTGAGGGGTGCATCTTCACGTCAGGTGAAGAACTTGAGGTTTGTGGAGGTCAGTCGATGGTTTCCACCTGTCAGAGATCCCAGAGCTTCAGAGGGTTTCTATACCCCACTTCAGGAGGATTTCTACAGGGCCCTAGTCGACAGTGGCATTGCTTTCAGACCTCAGAGGGTATGTCGACTAGAGGCATTGGTTGATGTTGTGGGAGAGCAGCTCCGTCCTTACCTGTCCTATCTGCCTGGCTTGTCAGATCTACTTGGACGGACAGGTGCTTACTGCGGCACATGGGTCAGGGAGTTCTATGCTTCTTTGTGGATTGATCCTGCCCATGAGTTTATTCACTTCGCATTCAGAGGCCGCGACCACAGACTCTACAGCTCCAGAGCCCGAGAGATCCTCAGACTACCTGCTTCTGACACGAGGATCCACCAGTTGTGCTATGGCCAGACTACACCTCCCAGACGCCCTCACGGCGGTTCAGTGCCACCCACCGACCTGGTTCGACCCTGTTTTCGCGAGCCTTTTGGCGAAGGGTCACGTCGTACACCTGCCAGCCTGACACCTCTAGCCCGAGTTCTGGATGCTATACTCAGACGCACTCTACTGCCCAGACTTGGCTACAGAGAGGGACTGACGAGGATGCAGCTTTGGGTAGTATACCACCTCCTTTCACAGCGACAGTTTGATATTTGGGATCTTATTCTCAGTGAGATGGAGGACACCATTGCTGAGGGCTTCAAGGGTAACCGTCAGCTTCCTTATGCCCACTGGATTTGCTTCATTATCAGATCTGCTATCCAGATGCCACCAGAGATCAGGGCAGAGATTGCCAACACTACTACAGCATTCCCTGACTATGACATCAGACAGCTTTGGGCTTCAGTTACCAGAGAGCAGGCTCCAGCACCAGGACAGCGTGAGCGCCCTGATGTTCCTGAGACAGCAGCTGAGCAGGACGCTAGAGTTGACGAGCTTGCCGAGGCAGAGCTCGCAGACCTTGACACTCAGCCTGCTGAGATACCTGAGGATGTCACTTCAGACAGCACAGATGAGGATTACCAGCCCATCCCCAGGTACCGGTCTCCTCGGTCCCACGACCACGAGGCCGGTGGATCTGGCTCAGCCTCCCGCTCAGACCCAGCCATGGTGGCTATACTTGAGAGGTTGACCCAGGCTCAGGAGCAGCAGCAGCAGCAGATACAGCGCCAGGCACAGGATACAGCTGCAGCACTAGCACAGATACAGGCTCGCCAGGACGAGTTTCAGAGACAGCAGCTAGAGATCCAGAGGCAGCAGATTGAGATGCAGCGACAGAGTCAGCAGCAGTACATGGATCTTCTGCGGCATCTCATCACCGTTGGGGTTCCTCCGCCTGCATCTATCATGGCTCCGGCTTTGCATTCCAGCGGTCCTTCTAGTCAGGCACAGCCGAGCATTCAGTTTACATCTCCACAGCAGCAGGTTCCCCAGTCTTTTCAGTCCCCGAGCTTCACACCTATTCATACGGGGTTCACACCGTCAGACCAGACTCGCCCGCATCTCCTGACAGGCACACCTATCGGTGATTTCAGTGCCACTTACAGCGAGTTGACTGGTCAGCCGACACCCTCGCATACTACTACGTTTCACACTTCGTCAGGGTTGTCAGCTTCCGAGGCAGTCGTTCCACCAGTGACAGGGACCGGGACTACAGAGACCATCCCTTCTTCAGTTGCCTCGACAGATCCCCCAGCTACTGGCGCACTTCAGGCTCAGGTTACTCAGACAGATCCACTTGTTGCTACACAGTCAGTGCCTGTTCCTGCTCAGACCCAGACCGCTTCACAGCCACGTGCTTCTTCAGAGGGTCAGCCAGATAGCTCGGACTCCGAGGATTCGCTTCACTTCGTGATCACTCCGCGCACCTCGGCACCCGACACGACTCCGTCTGTCCCCCCGTCAGATTAGATTAGTTTTTGGCGCTTGATGCCAAAGGGGGAGAGAGAGTAGTTTCAGGGGGAGTTTGTTAGTGGGTTTTCGTTTTTCGTGTGCTACATTCATGCATATCATGTTTACTTTCAGCATTGCATTCGTGTGACATTGTCGTCGAGTCGTAAAACTTTGAGTCTTAATGTCTTATCCGTCTCAGTGATTAATATATGTCACCGTTTTAGCCATAGCTCTAAGGTTGTGCTTCCGTGCCTTACTCCGATTACTTATGAGCTATATTTTTTATGTGTACTAACTCTTCATGTCTTATCTTATGAAGTACACTCTTTTGGCTTGGAGCACATAAGCAATTCCTAACTTTGTATGCTTATTGTCTTTTGCTTATGTAAACCAAGCATGCTCGAAAACCTTCACTCTAATCCATTGGAACTTAGTGTTGTCATCAATCACCAAAAAGGGGGAGATTGAAAGCATCTAGGCCCCAAGGTTTGGTTTCGGTAATTAATGACAATACTTTATTACCATGACTAACGTGTGTTTTGCAGAAACTTTGGTAAGTTAGGTCATGGAGGTGATAACTGCTTTGAGCACTGTGGCTTCGTGTCCCCTGATGGAAATCGTTTCGGTTTTCAAAAGAGTGACGTCAAGATTAAGGACGGTTAGTTCCGGATGACGAAGTGTTGAGACACATTCGGAATAATCGTTAGGATCTTCGTTTTTTCTCTTTTGGCCGTACTATAAAGGGGGGCATGAATGGGTAGCTTGACCTAGGCGAGTCCTATGTTTAGGTGTGGTGCACACTTGTTAAACTTGGCGCTAGGCAACCCTAGATTAGCTCAAGGTTCAGTTAGAAGCAACTTGGTTGAAGTTGCGACGCGTTTCGACGAGTTTCGGACTGTTTTCCAGGCACCGGACGCGGTCTTCGGGAACACCGGACGCGTCCGGTGTGTACTTAACCGCGCTAGGTTTCGGGCCTGATCACCGGACGCGGTCCTCGCGAGGACCGGACGCAGTGGTCAGCGACCGACACGTGTCATCGAGAGAGAACGCCCGTCGGACGCGATACTGGACTTGATCGGCGAGTCCGGTGCGAGTCCAGTAAGGTCCTAAGAGGACCGGACGCATCCGGTCTTCAGGCATCGGACGCGGTCTCGCGTCCGGTGTGAGTCCAGTAAGCACCCTTGCACGTCGGACGCGTCCGGTGCTACCTGACCGGTGCGTCTGGTGGTTCGTTTTCAAAAACGGGTTTTGACCGTTACGGGGGACCGGCGCGTCCGGTGCGTAGCACCGGCGCGTCCGGTGACCCCGTGTCAGAAAGTAACGGTTCGTTTTCTTTGAGGGGTGTATAAATACAACCCCTCCACCTCTTTTAGAGGTCTCTTGCTCATTCAAACATCTGAGAAAACCCTTTAGAGTGCAAGGGAGTGCAAGAGCTCTAGTGAGGATAGAGTTTTGAGAATCAAAGTTTGTGATTCCTCACTAGTGATTCGAGAGTAGCAAGTGTGCATCCACTTCCTCATTTGGGCTCGTTGTGGTCAAGTGAGAGTTCTAGCTTGTTACTCTTGGTGATCGCCATCACCTAGACGGCTTGGTGGTGATTGGGAGTTTGGTGATCATCCGGCGAAGCTTGTGGATGACCCAACTCAAGTTGTGAGCGGTTTTGGGTGATTCGCCGCGACGGAGTGTCGAAGAATCAACCCGTAGAGAGCACTTGATCCTTGCGCGGATCAAGGGGGAGCGACACCCTTGCGCGGGTGCTCCAACGAGGACTAGTGGGGAGTGGCGACTCTCCGATACCTCGGAAAAAACATCACCGTGTTCCTTGCCCCTTTACATTCAAGCAATTACTTTCTCGTATTTACTTTCATTGCTTGTTTTACATTCCTAGAATTGCCATGCTAGACTAGGATTGGAAACTAGGGTGCAAAACTTTTTAACGGTAGACTCTCTAGGAACACAAGTAGGCACTAGGGGTGAATTCCGGCTTGTAGGATTTAATTCTTGCAATTAATTTTTAGAAAAGCCCAATTCACCCCCCTCTTGGGCATCTTGATCCTTTCACCACTAAAGATTACTAGCAAAGAGATTGGTCTAGAGCATTCTGTTTCAATATCCAATGAGGTCTATCACAAGAAAACGACAATGCCAATTGAGCAAATGCGCACGATCTCCCCTTGTATTAAAATGAAGATGAGAATGTTACTTCTTATTTTTCATACTATTTTTACTAGTACTATTTTGACTAAGGCAACTATTTTCAAACGATCAGAGCTTGTTTGGTTTCAGGCCCATCTAGACCAACCAAAATTTGTTCGCGATCAAAGCAAACAAATGGCTAAATTTTGGAATGAGGATGTTTGGATAGTACCACAATAGTTGCCAAAATTTTGAGAAAATAACATAATTTCACAAACCTGATAAATAATCCGCATGCAGCAAATCTTCACCAGAAAGCACTTGATGCATAAGCCAGTGACACATTTGAGGAGATTAAGATGCTGTCGTTGGAGAAAACTTCTGCTACCAGGTTCACTAGTGCAGAGAGAAAGGGTGCAGTCCTGGCTACTACCAGAGCAATGCCGGCTGGGGATTATGTCGGATCTCGTGCTCAATTTTTAGTACCGCAGCTTAGAGCTGAGAGGAAAAGGAAAACAAGCTCCAAATTGGATGAGAACAACATTATGCAACAAGGCGGGAATGTCTCGTTGCCAACTTTTTGGGGCACACGGTTGATGCACCACAACTTGAGCCCCACAAGGGAACAATGCATGCCAAACTTGGGCTTGGCCAGCCACAGTTAGAAAGTAGGAAGCCATCCAAACCTTAGCTGAAAAGTTAGGCATTACCAGTTTTTGGTAGGGCCCAAACTAAAAACAAGCTCCTACAGTTAACAAGGTGTCTTCAAAGCTGAAAATTAGACAGCAAGCAAAAAAATCAACATCACCAGAACATTTTACAAGTGCAGTCACACTAGACTAACAAATCTAAGCTGACAGGGCATAGAACAATGGGTACCCTAGAACAATCTGTTCACAAATTTTACTATATGCAGTAGCGGAATGACTTATTCTATGAAAAAGAATTTGCTTTGAAGTCCCACCTGACTACACCCAACTAAAGTTTGCAGTTAAAGGGTATGCTTTGATGAGCTTCTTACACATTTACAGTAGTATGGATTATGGAATCCATACTATGAATCTATGATCCTTTGGATGGATTGGACAGCAGCATCCATCTTTAGAATTTATTGATTATAAACCCATTCTGGCGGCAAGACAAAATAATCATTTAAAAGAACAAGAAAAATAGCTAGTATGAAGATAGAGAAGGCAGTTGACAAGGAGAAAGAAAATTGCTATGGACTTCAACTTTGCAGCTTATGTCCAATCAAGAATTAGAAAAAGGTGTAATAGTATGATCTAGCATATCAGTAACATAACAGCACATAATCTTACACTTCTTATTGATAAGGAAAATCAATGGTACCAAAATTGCACAATTAGAGGGAACCTTGTATATTTCTAACCACTACTTGTTTCTGCACAAACAAATTGAAACCTTGCACTATGATGTTTACCATCCAATGAACCCATGGCACAATACATCAGCCAAACTAAAATTCATTGCATCCACCGAAGGAGCAGGTTCTGTTCCAGCCATCAAGGGCATCATCTGAAAGACAACAAATGCACAAATTGATAAGCACAAGGACAAAACTGAACTGCACAAAGCAACTAAGACCACTTACCAGTGAATGCCATGGATGCTGATCAGTATCTATATGCTGTGAGCTGCACTGCAGTTTCTGTTGGATTGACTAGCCCTTGCTGTCCTGTCCTTTTTTTGTTGTTGTTGCTTATGTCATGAGCATGTAGTGCTCCATTCTTTTGACCATGCCCTTCCTTGTCTATACAACAGGTCATGTTGTAGTAGTTGTGGCCTTTATGGCCTAGTAGTTGATAGTTGTAGAATTGGCAGTATGTCCATGTAGTTGGCACAATGTGGCGCTTGCCATGCATATATGAAATATGAAAGGTATAAGGCTAGCTGCACCTCCAGTTCAGCTCCCTCTCCCTCTCCCTACCCAGGGAGAAGCGCGTGCGCGTATGTGATTGAGGGCAAACACCTGGGAGCCAGCTAACAGTTTCTGCCACCTCAATCGCCATAGCAGCCACACCCAGGGACAGGTGCCTTCTCAGCCAAAGGAGGATGTACAGTAACAGATGCATACCAGGCCACCATCAACCAACCACACAAATAGCAGTGCGCAACAGGAATAAAGAATGATATGCTGTGAGAAGCCAATGATCTGTACAGCTCATCCCAGCAACTGCCACAAAACCACCTTGAACCAGCATTGAACAAGCACAACCCCCACCAAATCACAGAAGACAAGAAATCGTCGCTGCCTATGCAACCATCAATCACCATCCAAAATTCATAGCAAGGAAATGCTGGAACAGCAGATCAGCGATTAGACAGTTCCCGATAGTTCATGCCTAATTTCATCTCAAACAGAGTGATTCATAGTGGATATTGAATAGCAAGGGTAGTGATATGGTATCTCACAGAGGCACTATCGGCTACCAAAAAGTTTTCTAATACTTTATAGGATTATAAAATTCATTTATCAACCAGTATCCAAAATTCTAATCATGCTTCTGCCAGCAGGATCAAAACCTTTATCTGTAGGCATATGTGGTAGCCTTTGAGGATCTGCTGTTATGCATAGTCTCATATGTCATGAACATTAAGAACTCAAGAAATAGGCACCTTTCTATGTCCTCGTTGTTAGCGTGGCGGTCATCCTCCATTTCCCTTCGTGCCCAGTCAATTATATTTCTAGTAGCATCATCAAAAATAAAAGAATCTTCTCTGAGCTTCTCAGCCCACATAAGGGCTCTCTTCCCAAATCCTTGCTTGCAGAAATGAGAAAGGAAAACATTAAGTGTGATAGTGTTTGGTTGAAAAGCCATCTTAATAAGCCTGCCAGTCAATATCATAGCTCGATCAAGAACATCGCTGCAAATGCCATCCATCAATGTGTTGTATGTAACAGAATTTGGAGGACAACCCATAGCAACAAGCTCATCTAGCACCTTCCCTGCTTGGTTCAACATATGGTTGCTGCAGAGACTATGCATCCAAATATTATAAGTGAAAATATCTGGTTCACAACCAGCTGCGAGCATCTTATTCATGAAATTCATGGCACTGTTCATATCCTTAGCCCTACAATATGCATTGATTATCGTATTATATGTCACTGTGTCTGGGGTTAGACCATTACTGCACATGTTAAATAAAAGGTTGTCCACCATCTCCAGCTTTCCTTCTCTGCACAAACCGTCGATTAGAATGTTGCTTGTGTAAATGTCAGGAACAAGGCCACTCTGCCTCATATTCTGCTGTAACTCCAAGGCTTCAGTCATATTGCCTGCTCTACAGAGTGCAGATATGATGGAGTTGTAAGTAAAATTGTTCGGTACAATTCCTCTGGCTGTCATCTCAGCAAATGCCAGATAAGCCTCATTCACGTAATCTAATCTGCACAGGCCATTGATATATGCTGAGAAAGCAATAAAATCAGGCTGTAAACCAATTTTGCCCATATCATCCCAGCATTTCAATGCGCAGACTGCATTACCCTCTCTGAAAGATGCATCCAAGCAGATAGTAAATGATGTACTCAGACAATATCCTTTACTAACCATGTGCTCTAAAAGAAGCTGTGCTTCATCAAGCCTTCCTTGATTGCACAGCCCCATTATCAAGTAATTAAAAGTAGACGATGACAGTGTGAGCCCTAACTTGTTCATAATTCTATACAGTCCAAAAGCTTCTTCGTGGAGTCCCTCCTTGCTATAAGCAGCAATCAATGCATTAAATCCAGTAACACTCAATGGAACACCCTGCTCAATAGCACCACGCAGAAGCTCCCAGGCATCATCCAATCGACGATCCCAACAAAGCCTACAGACCAACATATCCAACCCATCAGCCAACATATGTGAACCAAACATGTCATGATCATGGACTAACTGGGCAGCATGCCCGAACTTGTAAGCTCCAGCAGCAATAATGTTGAAGGTGCAGGAATCTGGCACTAATCCCCTCGCTTTCATTTCCCTATAGGCTGCACAGGCCTGATCCATCCGTCCGGTCTTTGCATATCCATCAATCAAAACATTGAATGTGATTGTATTTGCTTGGATCCCCACCTGGGACATTTCATCGAACAGCCTCCTTGCTTCTGGCATCCTCCCCTCATGGCACAGAACATCCACTAGTATGTTATATGTCACAACTGTTGGCTCACACCCTGACCTGTGCATTTCTTCAAACAGCTTGAAGGCGTCCCGTGACCACCCAAACACACAGTGCCCCTTGATGAGGATGTTATAGCTGCACACATCTGGTACGATACCAAACTTTCCCATGATCCCAAGCAGCCCAGAGGCGACGCGCACCAGCCCCCTGTGGCAGAAACCGAGGAGCATGGCGTTGAAGGTGGCAAGGCTCGGCCGCGGTCCCCTTGCGGCCATTTCCTCGAACACCTTCCAGGCAGCGCGGACCTCCCCGCTTCGGAATAGAAGACGCAGTAATGCCGCCAACGCGGAGAGGCTGGGCGTGTTCCCAGAGCGGCGGACGCGCGTGAGCACATCGAGTGCCTCGGCTGCCATGCCCGCGGCGAGGAATGCGTGGAGCGCGAGCCGGAGGGCGCCGTACCGCGCGCGCGAGCTCCCGCTGGCACTGTCACTAGACGACCACGAAAGGAGGTCCGAGGAGGCGACCGGGAGGAGCGCTGCGATGAGGATCGCTGCGAAGGGGCGAAGCGCGTGAGCCGACGTGGCGAGGCGCGATGCGGCGGCGAAGCGGGCAGCGAGCGGGGTGGAGGAGGGGGAGCCAGAGAGTGGACTGACGGCATGGAGCGCGAGGTGGCATTCCGGGGAGGTCTTGATAAGGCGCGCGAGTGCGAGGAGGGCGTCACGGCGGAGAGATGCTGGCAGTGACAGTAGGCGAAGGTGGTCGGGATGGAGGAACTGCGCGGTTGGATCGTATGCGGAGGAGGAGGAGGTCGTCGTCGTCGTCGTTGTGGATATGAGGTGGTGGAGGTTAACGAGAATACGGTGCGGTGTATTGGGTTGACTCGCCGCCGCGGCGAGGAGGCGCATCTGGCGCGGCGGCTGCGGCGGCGGCAGTGGGAGGAGGCGGGCGAGGGAAACGGAGGCAAGTGGAGTTTTTTTTTATTAGCTTATAAAAACGAAGAAGGCTCCGTTGGTGAGTCAGCAGTGGTAGTGGGCCACTGGCTATGTAGGATCCTGCGTGGCACTTACGTGGACATTAACTCTTTTCCTGGTTGGACTTTTGTGCTAAAGTTCTTGTTTTGGGCCCGGAATATTAGTTCGGTGGAAAAAATTCATTTGATCCCCCTCTCAACTTTTGATTTATCTCCCTCCATGAGAAAATCAGATTTTTAGATAGACTTTTCCTACGGTTGAAAAGGTTTAATTTCTCATTCCCAAAAAAAAAGGGTTTAATTTATCTCTACAGTTGTAGCTAACGTGAAACCATGTCAACCATCCTACGTGGCTCCACAAGAAAGATGCATTAAACTTTCATGATAGACTTTATAAAAAGTTTCATAAATAATTTTCAAAAAAAATATCCAAATATTTTTCATATAATAAATATGCATTAAAAATATTAAAATCTGATTTACTATTCAAAAGTTCATAGCAATTTTGTTTTTTAACTCAAAAAATACAAAGACAGTTTCATATTCTTTCTAAAACCATTAACACAACTGAACTATTAAATCTGCTAATAGTACGGTGTGCAACCGGTTTTTATGGTATGGTTTTGTCGTGGTTAGGCTTTGGTTTGGTCGGAATGGCTTATCATTCACAAACAGTTTGATCCCATTTGGTTTTGAAGTCAAAAAAAAGGTTTGAATCAGTTTAGGTTAGACTTTAATAGTTTAGGTGCATAATGGGTTCAATCCTCAGCTCAAGTTTAGGTGCATAATGGGTTCAATCCTCAGCTCAAACCGGTTCTTGGCTAATGGATTCAAGCCCAAGCCCATAGTCGCAATAACAGAAAGGAAAAAGTCCACTTTTTCTCCTCAACTTTTACGAAAGTCCGTTTTCCTCCCTTAACTCTAAAACCGGGCAAACCATCTCCCTCAACTTTTGAAACCATGTATTTTATCTCTCTAGCCCGGCTATAAACGGTTTTAAAGGCGGTTTTATCTTTTTCTTTTTTATTTATTTCAGCTGAATCTTTGAAAAATCATAGTAAATCACAGAAAAATCATAAAATGGAAAATCTAATTTTGTTGGACTCCACATGAGTAGATCTACACAGTGAACATATAATATGGTATGTTTTAGTACAAAGTTATTGATGTAGATTTTAATCTATTCTTTTATGTAATTAACTGGAATAATTCATAATTGTAGTTTCTATGGTCTAATTATGATGAAATTTTTATGGTAGCCTAATTATTGTATGCTTGAACTGTAGTAAAAATTTTATACTAATTGGATCATGTATAACTTAGTTATAGATTTATTTAGGGTTTATGCTTGTTAAATCTAAATAAATCTATAACTAAAGTATACATGATCTAATGAGTATGAAATTTTTATTATAGTTCAAGCATACAATAATTAGGTCACCATAAAAATTTTACCACAATTGAACAATAGAAACTGCAGTTATGAATTATTCCAATTAATTACAAAAAAGAATAGATCAAAATCTACAGCAAAAACTTTGTACTAAAGCATACTATATTATATATTCACTGTGTAGATCTACTCATGTAGAGTCTAACAAAATTGATTTTATATTTTATGATTTTTCTGTGATTTACTATGATTTTTCAAAGATTCAATAGAAATAAATAAAAAAGAAAAAGATAAAACCGCTTATAACCGGGTCAGGGAGGTAAAACGCACGGTTTCAAAAGTTGAGAGTTTGCCTATTTTTAAGTTCAAGGAGGAAAAACAGACTTTCGCATAAGTTGAGAGAGGAAAAGTGGACTTTTTTCTAACAGAAAAGGACTCCCGTTCGCATCTCTGTCCTCAACCTCAAGGCCCAGCTCTACTGCACGCAGGAGGAGGTCTGAAACCCCGCTGCCCCGGTGCCGTCACCATCGCTGCTTCCTATGTAGAGTTCCGCGCACGCTTGTGGTCGCCGCTACGAGGGCCAAACTGGTACCAATCACAGAAGCGGTAGGACTGGTAGACCTTCACGCGGCATCTAGGTACACACCACGCGTCACTGGAGCTATGCTGCTACAGCGGTGCACATGTGCTCGAGTTGTGCGAATTTTTTTATTTTTAACACTTTTTAAAAACTATTTTTAATTTTAACACCAAAATTTTTTTATACCTAATACTTTTGGCCGCTCCTCACACGAGGGAGCGGCATTTCAACGTTGCCGCTCCCCATGTGAAGGAGCGTCAAGGCTGTTGACATAGCAATGGGTGCCACGCGGGCATGGGGCTGCCGCTCCCCCCTGGAGGAGCGGCAAGGCTGGCCGCTCTGGGGAGCGGCAAAGAGCGGCAGCCTTACCGCTCAGCCTTGCCGCTCCTCTAGGAGGGAGCGGCAATTCCAAGCCCGATTCGTGAACCGTTTTTTCTCTTCTCCTCTTGTCTTTTCACCATTCGCTCATTTCAGTCCGAGCTAGCCCTCTACCGCCACCACTTACCGTAGATAAGGCGGAGGCCGCTTACCGTAGGCAAAAGGCCAAGGCGGAGGAGTTCACGTTGTTTTCTCAGGCTGCAGATGAGGCAGAGGCCGCTTACTTCAATCGACAGGCCGATCAGGGCCACGGAGGCGAGCCTAGCAACAGCAACAACGTGGTTGTAGAGGATTGGCACTCCGACGATGACGAGCTGAGGAGTGGATGGTTGAGCAGTGTACTTGTAACATGGTATTGAATGTCGGTAGTTAATGTTTGTGTTTGAATTTGAACTATGATGTTGTTGGTCAAATGGCGGTCCAACATTTGAACCTTGTAATAAGTTCAGTGACTCCCCACCATGTGATCATTCGAACATTTAAACTACAGCAAGTGTTTTGAACATATCATCCAATAATTTGGTTGTCTTATGAGCAAATCATCCAATTACAATTAATTATTATATAACCCAAAAAATTCTACTATTTTTGAACATGGGAACATTTGATTCGTTTACTATTGCATCCATATACGCATTGAATTCATTTCTGAATGATGTACTGCCTTCACATAAAGCGATAAAAAACCAATGTAGCCTTTGCAGATGAAATGACTACATAGTACTTGTAGGCTTTTCAGATGAAGCATCTAGCCTTTTCAGATTCAATAAATGAGTACACACATATGTTTTTATTAAAGTAGCATTCATGGTGAACCTGCCTTCATCTATATATATAGTGCTCCATGTTTTCGTCCACATCACATAACTTGTTTTCTTGTTTAGTTGTAGTTCAAACGTCGGGCGAAGGTTCGTCGAGCAGAGGTAGAGGAAGGAAGTGAGGAAGGGACCTCCGATTATGTGGGAGGGTTCTCTGGGTCCTGATTCTTTTGAGGTACCTATAGAATAATTTCCTTTGGAGAGCAAGAGTGACTTCACCCGCGAGAGACCTCTTAGATCATACGACAACCGCACGGAAAATTGGCTAAAATGCCGCCACGGTGAGGATTGCGTCGTGCAGATGTACAACGACTGTGATGGTAGAGGCCGTCGTTTCTTCAGATGCCTGCAAGGATTTGTATTTCCTTTTAAGTCTTATTTTTTTAGATTTGCATTTGGTTTGTAGAAGTACTTATTGGTAGATGTATTTTCAGGATTCAAGTTGCCTAGATAACTGTGGGTTCACTCGATGGGTTGATCCTCCTCCTATCTATCCCCATCAACAATACATCACATATCTACAGGAATGCATCTTTGACCTAGAGTATGGCCCTGAAAGTGGTAATAGGGACAAGTCGGAGGATAACAGCATCAACGATGCAGAGGAGTCACTATGCAATAATCCATACTGCTAGTGCCCATACCATAAGAAGCACGGGCCTCCTTCTCCGCTGCCACCGCCACCGCCGCCGTCAATGGGGGTTACTATGGGGAAGGCGCAACTCAATTCAATATGTGGGACCATTATTAGGCATGCTAGGTTTAGTTTGCAACATGTCATTATTTAGTTCGTTAATATCAGTGTTTGAGTTTGAACTATGTTCATGTTGGAGCAAGTGGTAGTGGAACTGTTGAACCTTGTAATAAGTGTGTACCATTTGGCTATTTTTTCTCGATCGTGCAAGTGTTTTATTTCCAACATGTCACTTTCCAACATGTCCTAGTATTAAAAAAGTACATGTGGTCGAGGTTACCGATCAAAGCACGAAGCAGCAGGAAACACAACCCCCAGGTAGGGAGCGGCAGAGTTGTCGCTCCTCCAACCAGGGAGTGGCAGCCATAAAACACTGTTACACGTCGTCGAACACTCCAGTGAGCTTGAAAAGTAGAATGTAAGCTGAGAGAACGTTCCACATCACTAGTATTGCATCAAAGTCCTGTTTGATGAGGAGAACATAAGGCTCATGGAAACAAAAGGCTCATCACATGAAGTTGCACACTACAAGTTCACTGGAACACATAAAACATCACATTACAAGCTCAAATCTATTAGTTCAAATTCAATAAGTTACAAGTGCGACACACATTACTTCCAAATACATGAAGTTGCAAATTATTTCAACACACCGCTAGGACACATAAGTTCAACACTAAGTAGGTTCTTCGACACATGACTTGGATACATAAATGGTGACCTAGAATGCAACAAAGGGTCTCAAACTTTATCCTGCCATGAATATGACCAAGTGAACCTGCAGTATATATGACATTGGTAAGTAACACATAGATCATTTTTTGAATGTCGAAATGTTATCCTTATATATTTGCTATGCTTACATGCACTCTATGTCCTAGGAGTGTAAGGCTCCCTCGGCCGTCTCCGTCTCTTCGGTTTGGTAGGCAACACGTTGGGGATGTAGCCAACGTCTGTGTGGTCCCGATGACGGTGCTGCCATCCTTGGCCCTGCGCATGGCTCGTTCCCTGCACATGGGTCGGCCCCTGCTCAGATAAAAGACAAATCGGTGTTAGATTGTGGCATTCTTACATAACATGGGCTAGGCAAATAAGAAATTTTGCTTATTTAGTTTTACATGTTCGTCTCCATGGGTTCCCAACGGGGCATCAAAGAGCTGCGACATGCCAATCTCCTGGTGCTGGGAAGGGTCCACCGGGCTATGCTGGTATAGGCTAGGCTGGTACGGGCTATGCTGGTAGAGGCTTTGCTAGAAAGGTACGTGCTAGAAGTTGCCCTATTGGAAAGGACTGAGGTGGATAGAGCCCTGCGGGTAATGGCCTGGCTGGGAGAAGCCCTGCTGGAAAGGACCCTGCTAGAAGAAGCCTTGCTGGAAAGGACCGAGGCGGGAAGGGCCCTGCTGCGTAGGGTGCCTGTGTTGGTGTATGCCGAAGCCCGGTGCCTCGTCCTCGTCAGACGACTCTGAGTCATCGTCCTCGTCATCCTCTACCTCAACTAGGGCCTTGTCGGGGCAGTGTGGTGGTGTACACGCGCCGAAGGTGGACCGTGTCACTGGGTCCGAAGAGCCCGTAGGTGTCCTCAGAGAAGGCGAAGCTGTGCTCCGGGAACGTAGAGGATTTGCTGGCGACTCCCACGGAGTGCCCATGCAGCTCAACTTCTAGGCTAGCTTCCTCAAACTCTTGCTCATTTTCTGCAAACACATGTGTGGACTCAATATATTTAGGACAACCTTTTAACTCGTACAACATTATAGGATATTTTCAACGTGTTGCTTACATGCACAAATATCTCAAGCGCGCCTCACCCTTTGTTCCTGCAATCGTGTAGTTGGAACGCTTCTTCGTTGGACATCATTGACAATTGTCTGGCCTGCGTACACAAACGAGGTTTCACCTTGATGTTATAATTTACTAAAACAGGAATACAACCCACCCAAAGTGCATGGACCTAGGATCTTACCACGTATCTCTGAAGGGGGGGATCTCTGTGGCTACGTCTTGCGCATTGCCTCTTCGTATTCGTCGGCGACGATGTCATCCTCGGAGTCGGCGGGAAGTTCTCCCCCTTGTATGTCTGCCTCACGTGCACACGGGTCGACCTGTGAAGCCACCGTAGGTACTCGTTGAAAGCGTGTGGGTCATATGGCGGGCCATCCTGTAGTGGCTGCTTCTCCCTTCTCTCCCACCTCTCGATGTATTGTGCGTGTATCTCACGACAGTCCTTCTGCTTCATCCTTAGCCTGCGGTCCACACTGCAACAAGTACAGATGGTGTTAGTGCACATAAATGTAATGGTGTACTTATGCCAAATTAGTTGATACATAAATATGATTTTGTGAACCAACCTGTGCAGCTCCTTGCACGTGGAGTAAAGAGGTGGTGGCACACCCGTACGTTTGCCAAACTGCCTGCAAACCCTGATAGGATAGTGCATCTCAACCACGTGGAAGAAAATAAGCGGGACGTCGGACCAAAACTCGTCGTTCTCTAGCCAACACGTCGGGCTCAAGTGGCCCCGCAGCTGGGGATCCTCGTAGGGTTGCCAATACACCTAACAAATGGCAATTCAATTAGTCTTTAACATTAACAAGATAAACTAATATCATATAAATCAAAGACTCCAACGTACCTGCATGTGTGTTAGGACGTCAATCAAGTCGGTGTACTCCCTGTACTTGCGCTCTGCATTCCCTGTGACCTGCTCTGCCCCGTGAAAGCCCAAGTTTGGTTTTGGTAATTAATGACACCAAGTTGCTAATGCTATTGTGTCAAGTGTGATTAAGCTAGGCATAAGCAACATGTGATGGAGGTGAAAATGGCATGGAGAGATGGCCACCAGACCACATGATTTGGTGCATGAAATGATGAGCAAGATCATGGTGGAGACGCACATAATATGATGGACATGATGATCAAGTAGAGGAGAAGGATCTAAGAGCGCAAGGCAAAGGTATAACCATAGGGTTTTCCTTTTGCCGGTCTAAGATGAGTAGAGAAGTGATTGACCGGGTTTAGGATACATAGCCGACTATCAAGAGGGGCAATCACGGTTAGCTCGGGAATCAAGTGCCACTAGATCAATGTCTTGAGCATATGCATTAGGATCTAGTTGAGAGCTAACATAACGCCTTGAAAAATGTTTGTGAAATGCTAACACACATGCACATTGATGGTGTACACTTGGTGGTGTTAGCACATTTACGAAGGCGGTGGTGTTTGAACGGTAGTATGGGGTTTGGGGTTCGCTCTCCCTCCCGCCGAGCGTGCGAGCGCGGGATTCAGGCATTTTTGAGGAAATGAAATGTCTATTTTCCACTGCGTCGGAAGTCGGGAAAGTAACGGAGGCGAACGGCGGTCACTGTGGTGACCGGACGCTGCACCGGACGCGGTCTCGGTTTGACCGGACGCGTCCGGTCAGTTCAACGCAGTGCGGGCACTAGGGTTTGTGACCGGACGCTGATCTGACCTGACCAGCGCGTCCGGTCAGTTCACTTGTGCACAGAAGGAGAGTGCGCGACCGGCGCGTCCGGTCCCTCACGGAACCGGAGCGTCCGGTCAGGCATCCAGAGGAGCGGAGTGCTGATCGGACGCGCGGCGCGTCTGGTCACATGCGATCAGACGCGTCCGGTCTCGTCGGGTGCTTACTGGAACGCGACCGGACGCTGGCACTGTCGCGTCCGGTCAGACGCTGGGGCGCGTCCGGTCAGGGCAACGGCTAGTTCTGACGCGCACTGTTCACGGTTGTCTGGTAGTGACCGGACGCGTCCGGTCACCCTGACCGGAGCGTCCGGTCAGCGCGATTTTTCGCTGCGTCATCCGTAACGGCTAGCTGCGTACCCCTTCGTTATAAATAGAGGATGTCCAGGGTTTGAGGGGAACACTTGCACTTTTTGAGACCTAGAGACATCCTTTGAGCTATAGAACAACCTCTCCACTCATCTCTTTGCTTGGTTGCACATCTTGAGTGAGATTGAGTGAGATTCAAGTGCATTGCTTGAGAGTTGCATTCTAGAGGCACTTGATCTTCGAGTTGCTGCGGATTTCTTGTTACTCTTCCGTGTTTCCCGACATGGTAGACGGCTTGGAGCAGCGGAGGTGATTGAGCTCGCAATTGGAGATTGTTGGAGCCCTCACCAAGTGTTGTAAGGGGTTCTTGATCCTTCCCCGCAGGAGTTCGCAAATTGGATACTCTAGTGAAGCTCGTGGCTTGGAGGATCCCCATCTTGTGTGCGGTTGTGCGGCGCCCGCCGAGGGCTCGACTCTTGATAGTCGATTAGCTCGCGAATCGACAAGTGGGTGCATCGCCACAACGAGGAGTACCTTGTCGGGAAGCAAGTGAACCTCGGTAAAAATCTTGTGTCAACTCTTTGCCGAGGATTTCTCTTGTGGTTGATCATTGTGATTGATTCTTCAAGTGCATTACTTCTCTACATCGTTGGTATAACAATCAAGTCACTTGCTCTCTACTTTCTTGTACTAGTCCTAGTGTAACCTTTATCACTTAGGAGTAAGTAGCTTAGTGACTTAGTCTTGTTGGTGTGTATTAGAGATCATAGCCTTGCTTCGCTAGTATTGTATAGGTGGCTTGCATAGTATAGTTGAGCTAGTGCTAGAATTAGCTTAGCCATCTTTTATACTAACGTGGTTGTTTAGTGAAGCTTGTAGAATTTTAAATAGGCTATTCACCCCCCCTCTAGCCATTTGGACCTTACACCCCGCTCTAAACAAACAAGGCTGTAGGCATTGTATCCTCGCGCTCCCAAACCTGCATTGTACAAAAAAATGAATTAGTCATTTCTTAAATAAAGTTTCGTATGCAATGCTAATGTAATTAGTTTCGTAGTAAATTACTTACGGGCAAACCAACCATTTTGGGCCGCCCAATAGGCCACCGGTACTAGATCTAGATCTGCAGCAGGTACGAGCAACCACCAAGTGACGGGTAGCCCGAGACGCGACAGCAAGCAGCGCACAGCTGCCTGTAAGTCCACGCTAGGACCGCGCTGCCCCAACTAAACAGGGTGATGTTCTCCCACGGCTGACGTAGTATGTCTAGGAAGATCCAGCTAACGACGTTGCCCAATGCGTCGGGGAACAAGAACGTACCAAGGAAGTGCCATAGCCACACTCGAGCGTATGTCTCCACGATACCCAGCCCAGGATTTTTGTCCAGGTTATCGAAGCACCCTATGAGCCACTGTGATGTGACACCAGAAATTTTCCTGAAATTTACAAAGATAATTAGATGCCATCGGTTTGAAACAAAGGCTGCAATGAAAGCAACGAGAAGCAATTAAGTAGCTTACTTATGCTTCTTAGTTTCCTTGTTGTCCTATGGGTAGTGGCCACAGAACTCATACACCTTCTGCCTCCAACCATCACTGTCCACTACACCAGTCACACAACTGCCACCAATGCAAAGGTAAAGTATTGCCTTCACATCCTCTAGGGTCACGGTCATCTCGCCGCATGGAAGGTGAAAAGTGTGGGTCTCTGGCCTCCACCTGTGTTAGGGGAAAAATAAGTTACATACTTCAAATATCATTGTACAACACCTGTGTTAGGGGAAAAATAAGTTACCTTTCCATAGTTGCACTAAGAAGTGCGGGGTTCAGGGGCGGTAGACCTTCCCGGACCACACGGACAAGCTTGAGGAAAACGGCACGCCGTATGTATGGCGCGTAACGCTCATCCCACTTGAGCTATCGGGAGTGTGTGCGCGGCTTCAGAAGGGGCAACTGCTCGTCCATAGGCCCGTACTCCATGTGAGCCACCAGGTGCTCCTTGTCGTAGTCGTAGTCAAGGAGTGGGTAGAGCGGGTGCCACCTCGGAGGATGAGCTTCCTCCATCCTGTTTCAAATTGGAAAAAAAAGTTAGTGCAAATAATATTAATAACTGAACACTGCAACATACATTTAGACAACAGGAATAACAACATATGTTACAACAAAACATAATGGCATTGACGGTACAAATAAGAACATGTATACTAGGATATTTTAACAAACTAATATGGACAGACATGTTGTCCAGGTCTTCTATGCTTGCTAGCCTTGTGACCCAGTTGCTTGCAAACCGAGCACAAATTCCTACCACGTGTCTCGTTGAAGTCTCCCCCTCCGTACATGTCATCATCGTACCCTTTCATAGCATCCATATCCCCCTTGAGACGCTTCTTCTTTCTCCTGCCCTTGCGCAACTTCTGCAGGGCCAAATTGGGTGCGTAGTCAGGTCCATGATATGAGGGCCACTGTGATGGGTCGAGGTAAGGCTCGAAGCTCTTCTCCCATACCCGAACGGTGTTCGAAAGGAGGTACAAAGAAGACATATATGGAAAAGCCAAGTAGTCATATCCGCGCATCTTGCAGGCCAAGATCATGTGAGAGCAAGGGGCATGCATGATCTCAGGGACGTTGCAACTGCACTCAACTTTGTCTAAATCGACACGGTAGTTCCTCCCACTGTAACACTCCCTGCCCATGCTTGCGCCACCCAACCCCCGTACACTATAGATATGCCTATGAGGTCCATAGGCTCGCCAATCTGCTGCTTGGTCAATTCCTCTCCCTCCTTAATAAATTGAGTGGCTGCCTTTCTAAAAGGTCTTGATGGCTAGAGGGGGCTGAATAGCCTTTTTAAAACTTTCTACAAAGACAAGCTAAACAAGTTTATCAATATAACAAATAGCAAGATGCGAGTTTTGCTTAGCCTATGAGGTGTTTGCAAGCCACCTATCCAATTCACAATTCTAGTATATTTGCACTCAACTGCATAAGTCAAACCGAGAAGGAAACTACAACAACAACTAGCAAGCTACACAAAAGAGCTACTCTAGCAAAGCTAACTAGCTAGCAAAGGTAACTAAGAAGGTAATGCGGAGTTGAGTTAGGAGAGTTTCACCGAGGGGCGAAGTATTGAGCCAACCAATATGATCAACAATGAATACCAAGACAACCGAACACCGGGATCAATCAATCACAATATGAAAGTGATGACACAAGATTTATCCCGAGGTTCACGTGCTTGCCGGCACGCTAGTCCCCGTTGTGTCCCTCTTCACCATGTGGTTCGGTGGCTAATCGGTCTCACACCGAGCCTCTCAAAAGGCGCCACAAGGACCTACCAAATGGCAAAAGGTTGTAATGACACGAGCAATTTACTAATGTTGCCTTTGGCGCTTCGCTGAGGTAGGCACAAACTCCTCACAATCACCGGAGGTGGCCAAGAACAATCACCAACTCTTGCCAACGCCTCCAAGCTGCTCCAAGCCGTCTAGGTGGCGGCAACCACCAAGAGAAATAAGAATCCCGCAACAAATCAACTACCAAGTGCCAACTAGATGCAATCTCACAATGCAAATGCACTTGGATCACTCAATCTCACTTCGAATATGCAAAGAAGCAAGAGAGATGAGTGGGAGGGGGTTGCTTAGCCCAAAGTGCTCACAAGTATGTCCAAGAGTGCAAGAGAGATAGCCTTGAGCCGGCCAACGAGTATTTATAGACGTACCCCTTCGAATATAGCTATTAGGCATGAGATTCAGCTGAAGTCGCGCTGACCGGACGCGCTGGTCGTGCGGACCGGACGCACCGATTATACAACGGCTACTTTCACGAAGCACCGACCGGACGCGCTCCACGCAACGACCGGACGCGTGAAGCTCGACCGGACGCGCTGGTCCCATAATGGACCGGACGCGCTGGTCAAGCCTGAGCCGCGCTCCAACGAAACATCGACCGGACGCACTGGTGAACCGACCAGACGCCATAGTGCCAGCGTCCGGTTGGAGTCCAGTAAGCTCCCACAACGACCGGACGCGCTGTGCATCCGATCAAAAAGCTGAAACATGCGCAGACGCTGAACACTGACCGGACGCGTCCGGTCAAACAGAGACCACGTCCAGTCTAGCGTCCGGTCACCTCTGTGACCTCCGTTTGATTTCCGACTTCTGGCGTAGTGGAAAATAGGCGTTTCAATTCCTCGAAAACGCCTGAATCCCGCCTCGCAAGCTCAACGGGAGGGAGAGAGGACCCCAAACCCTCTCTGCCGCTCAAACTCCACCGCCTTCGCAAATGTGCTAACACCACCAAGTGATCACATCATGTGCGAGTGTGTTAGCATTTTCACAATCATTTTTGAGGCATTATTAGTTCTATCCAAATGCATATGATTATGAAATGCACACCTAGAGGCACTTAGGAGTTCAATAGCCGCGTCATTCCCCTCTTTATAGTACGGCTATCTATCCTATAATGTAACCACACCCACTAGGTGTCTTGGTTACTAAAACACAACCCTTAAGCATATACCTTTGCCTTGATCACGTAGGGTTGCGTCCAAATCCAAGTGTGGCCATCATGATCACCATGTCCATCTCACCACCAACCTTGGAATGTACTAATCCTCATATGCTACATACAACTTAGGCATAGGATTAGTACTTAGGCATTGTCACTAATTACCAACACCAAACATAGGACTTTCACTTTCCCTACACCCCAGCCTCCCTTATATTCCTCTGCGCGAGCTCCCACCTCTTTACAAAATATTCGTTGCACTTCATGAAAGAGAACTTAACAATCCCAGACACTAGCAACGAGCGAACTCTGGTGAACACACGGTTGAAAGACTCAGACGAGTTGGTGGTCATGATACCGTACCTAAATCCACCCTCGTCGTATGCTAGTGCCCACTTTTCCTTCTGTTCCATCTTGTCCTGTAACCATGTCTTAGTGGCTTGGTTCATCACTTTGTCTAGTTCTCTCATTTTCTCCTTGAATTGGTACTCTGTACACACACAACATAGAGCCTTAACCATGTCACTAACCTCCTTCTTCCTCTGACGCCTTTAGAAATTAGCTGCAAAATGACGCATGCACCATCTATGCACCAAAGGCGGGAACCCTTCGATATCTTCATCGGCGGCGTGGAGAATCTCTGCGTGCCGGTCCGAGATCAAACATATAGTGCGTGATGCCCTAAACACTTGGGTACGTAGAAGCCGCATGAACCATGACCATGACGAATTGTTGTCTCCCTTTGCCAAAGCAAAAGCCATTGGTACTATCTGGTCCTCCGGATCAATCGCTGCAGCCATCATCAAAGTGTCCATGTACTTTCCGGTCAAGAAAGTGCTATCAACAAGTACCACTGGCCTACAGAACTAGAAAGCATGCTCCATCTGAGCAAACGACTAGAAAACACGGTGTAGCACATGCCTCACCGGGTTATGCAAAGACATCCCACCGGTGTCCACAAACCATTTCATACCATGGTTATAGTAATTCATTGCAGACAGTATTCGGGGAACCCGGTTGTTTGCCTCCTCCCAACTACCCCATCGGATCGCTAGTGCAATTTGCTTTGTACGCCAAGCCTTTCCATACTTCACATGATACTTTACAAGCTCATATATGGACTGCTGTAAATAAGACACCGAAACATCATTGTCCTTGTCAACGAGCCCCAATATACGATGGGCAAGGTAACGTGCAGTGAGCTACGGATGATATTCTTTCCCCTTGTTATCCAAGCATAAAAAGGATTGGACCAATTTACTTATCCTCCACTTGCCATCACTCGCTTTCTTCCTTGTAGTAAGCCTCCACTGGCATGGAAAACCTGCTTTGTTGGTAATGTGGTACCTCAATTTCTTGTCAGAATGAGTCATGAAGTTTGGATCCTATGGTGGTACACAACATAATTCTAAAAAAAGAGCTTCATCTCTGACATTGTATTGAATATCATGCCCTTTAGAAAGATTACATGCTCATAGTTATACAGTGATTCTACACACATCTACAGACCTGTGTCACAAACTGCCATATGTACCATGCTGACTGTTGACGGTCCTTAAGTACCAAATATAGTTATCAAATAAATAAAGAAAAGGATCCAAATGCAACCAACACCTAGACTTAGGGTTTTATCTGACAGAATTCTATGAGTTTTGGTGTTTATCTGTTTCTGCAGGGGGTTATCAGAAAATATGGAGGAAAGGCCCACATGTCGGGTTTACATAGAGATAATAACGTGTTCACCGATTTTCTATCATCTAGAAGACTCCAGAAGCCACGAGATCGAACGGGAGGCCGAACGGGCCCGGAGGCAGGGCACCCGCCCTGCTCCCTAGGGCGCCCGCCCTGGCCTGAGAGCCAATCAGGCTCCGTCTCGCGGATTATGCTCCACCGACCTAAGGGATCAAGGAAAACCGTGCGATTAATGTCGGTTTGATACGACGGCCCACGTTCACTTGAGGGGGCTATATAAGCAGGACCCCTGGCCCCTGGAGGAGGCACTCCCTCATTCTCATTCTTCAAACCCTAATCTCAGGAGGAGAGTCTCTGATCAAGCCCTAGAGCCACCACATCAACTAGATCTCTAGTATAGCATAGCTACATAGGATTAGAACTAGAAGGAGTCAATCTTCGATTGGTTTCCAGATCTGTCAAGAGGATTCTTGGTAATTCCTCTATTGTTCTTCATTGTTCATCATTGTTCTTCAATATTATGAATACAACTTTGTTCTATTTCAATATATTGATTATGACTATGCTCTACTTGTTTATGTTTGCGATTATATTGTTCTTAGTTTATCGTAGTTATACGCTTGGCTTAGTTAGATTGGAATTATATACATGTTTAGGATCGTATAGCGTTTATCCATCGGATCCATGGATAAATGATAAATATTGTGTAGGCGTGGTGCTTAGACCATATTTATCTGCGATTGCACCTTATATGCCGGATCGTGGGGTGGTCCGCGATGGCGACAGCTTCGTTGGTTCTTATATAGTCCCCCTCCCGTGTGTAAGGCAAGCAGAGCAACATTATTACGGGGGAGTGATTGCTATGTTTCTCATCTTTCTTGATAATATCACTATGCATGGGCGTAGTCCTTTTTCGCAATGATTGCCAAGTGTACTTGCACTAACTATGATATGCTAGACTTTATAGTTAAGAATAACTTAGGAAATATCCTTGTAGTTCGTCCTAATACCATGCTAATGACTTGCTAGAATATCTGTTGAGGTGCTTATCATTATTATATGTGGCTAGCTGATCAGATTAATTATCTTTGTCACCATTCATACTTTATCTATATTTTATGTGACACTTACCCCTGTATGCAAGAGATAGATGAATGCTCTCACTTATACATGCAATGATTGATACTCATTCCTATATTCCATTCCATAATCAACATTGATGTTAGTAATCCCTTCCCAGTGGTAAAAATATAAATAACGATACCTGGAATACTTCCCGGTTAAAATGCTACATCGGTATTAATCTGTGCGCTTGCAGATCTTATTTATTATTTATTTAGAAGAGCAGTTGCATATTTCAATACCGCGTCTCTCATGTCATGCTGGGGATGACAACTTGGCTTAAGTGGCATGAGGGATAGGTTCGGCATTTTTGGCGCCGTTATCAGAATTAGAAAGCTAAGTCTACTTTTGGTAATGACGTTAAGAATGCCCAACAAGCATTTTTGGCGCCGTTGCCAGGGAAGGTTGATTTACTAACAAGGAATGAATACGGAATTTGAGTCATCATTCGCATCATTAAGTGATTGAGATCATCAATTCTCCCATACAGATTTACCCCTGTATTTTTCCATTCTTATTGTTTTGCAGGGTGATGTATGAATAGAGGACATCTTCCAGAAAATTTTGTTGACAACCCCGAAGCATTAATCAGAGAGGCAAGAGCCAAGCTCAAGAAGTCAACACTTCGACGCAACGCTTCATCCAATCCAGAAGACCGCCGAAGTTTCATCCGGAATTTGTCAACAGAGTTCGCAGCCATGGCGAACAAGACGATCCACGAGTTCTCAGCTCCCACTACGGACAACATCCGCACTGGACCTGTGTCACACCCATTTTTAAGGACAAAAATAGGATGCATAAAGTACTCATGTGCGCCCCAGGTCATGATCGCACACATAAGCAGACAAATTACATAGTATCATCACAGTGCTTATTACATAACGAATAAATATTTAAAACATAGTCTTGAACGATAAATAATAATATCTAGTAATAATCTCCAGCGGAAACTCCACACAGGGACACGGTTGACTGGTTGACACCAAGACTAGTACTCATTACGATAATCCTCATCATAATCTTCATCTGTTATGGTGGAAATAGCAAGAGTGAGTCCATGTCGAACTCAACAAATATAACACAGGGTTCATGAGGCTCAAGTGGCTAGACACTGTTTGACTGCTTTTAGCTTTTAGTCATCATTAACTTAGTAGTTGAGTAGCATCAAGGTATTCCAATTCCCGTTAATGAACAATTGATCAATTGTAATAAGAATAATGAAATAGCATTAACATGGTATAATAATAACAACATCAGTATAAAGCATGATATATCAATGGTGATCATTTATTCTGTAAGAATACCCAAGGCCGCTCGTATCCGTGAGCACGGCTAGTATACCAGTTTATTAAACTCTGCGCAGAGGTGTACACTTTCACTGTGAGTCATGATTTCCAAATGTGTGGGGAGATCAAACCCAAACACCGGTGAACCATATAAAGCCACTCAAAAGTTCGTCTAACAAGTTAGGGCCATTAGATTTACTCGGCAGGCAGATGTAGAACCCCCCTTCCCTGTGGCACAACAACCGCAGCCTATACACACTAGGCCAGGGGCTCGCACTACACCCAACGTGTCAAGCCATTCTTACGCCATTTAAGGTAACCACTAACAAGCTAGAAAAGGTCTCTTGAACAACTAAAGCCAGAGCCATATAGCCCCCACAGTTGTACTGTCAATCCCGGTTAATGCTTACAGATAAGTCCTTATGGAGAGTAACTAGAGCAACAAACAAACAACACAGTGCTCTAGTCCCCTTGTAGCAAGAATTAAATCATCTTAATGGTTGATTGCACCATTCATTAGTCAAATTACAAGATCAATGTTCATAAATCAAGCACTAGCCAAGCTACCCAAATGCATAATCCCATAGGTGACAAGGAATCAAGATATCAATCGCTAAGTTAAAATCTCTAAGGTTGCCAAGGTAAGCACATGCATATGTATGATAATTCAATGAATAGGTAACAAGGATAGTCCTGTGTTATACTTGCCTTGATCAAAGCTCTCCAAACAGTACTGCTGACTTGGCTCAAAGTAATACTCCGAATCGTCCAAGTACTGCTCACCTTCTATACTCGATCATCAATCAACAACATACATGCATCCAATCAAACATACACGAAGCAAACAAATAAATATAATTAGAACAGTACACCAACAGTAACAAAACAGTAATAAAAGTTTATAAAACTCTTCTACACGTTTCTACGATCACACAGACGCAAAGATCACCAAAATCGGAATTAAAACGTGAAAGTTATGAATTTTCTAAGATTTCCTATAGATAAATAAATACTTAATTATAAACTCGAAAAATAAATTATCAAAACTAACTGTACAACTACACTAACATGTAGAGTTCGCAAATACGAACCTAACGCAACTTGAACGGATCAAATCGGAGTTAAAACGAAGATTTTATGACTAAAACAATTCTAGTGGCAAAACTGTAAATTGCTGAAAACGTATTTTTGATTTAACCGGATGAAAATACGCTTTCCAAATGTGAAAACGCAATTTCCGGAATACGCAAAGGACCGCGGGTTGTTTACTAGAAAACGCAGGGGCTCTTTAGAAAATTTCACCGCGAACCGGTATGATCTAATCTGGACCATCAATCTCGAATCGGACGGCTACCATTCACCAGAGAAAATCATGAAGATGAAGTCGGTCATCTTCTCCCAAACCGGCCGCCGGCCGCCATGCCCGCCATGGCCGGCTCGCCGGAGTCCGTCGGCCCCGCCTACTCCGTCCACCATTCACCCCGCTACCAACTTTATTCGGTGGAGAAACTCCACGCGATCTCATCCACCCGAAAAAAAACTATCTACGGTCACCCGAACGCAACACGCGACGATAGGAAGGTGACGGCGCCATGGCCGACCCGACGGTGAGCTCCAATACCTCGATTCACCTCACCAAAACATCAATTGAAAACGTGGAAAACAAGAGGAGAAGAAAATAAGCTCACCCAAGTAAAGAAATCGGCCTCGATGCCTCCCGACGGCCTCAACCACGCCCACCAAAAACCCGCCGGCACCACTCAACCCTAGGGTTCGATTCCACGTGATGGAGATTGCGTTTTAGACAAAAAACGGAAACTAGAAGACCTCCTCTCCCTATTTATAGCCTCAAAACCGAAATCGGGTTAACAAATCCTAGAGAAGGAGTTCGGTTAAGATTCGGTGGAAGGAGTTCGTCCCGGTCACGAGGTGGAAGACGAACAGGAGACCGACTGGTGGGACCCACCCGTCAGCGGAAGAGGAAGGCGCGCGGCTTACTCACTGATGCCGGGCCGCTCGTCTGCTGGGCCGAGGCGCGGAGACGGGCTGCAGGGTGCTGGCTGGCCCACCAAGCAAGGAGGAAATAGGAGAGCAGGCCCCCGGCCCCAATGCTCATCGGGCCGCCGGGTAAGAAAGGTAATCTGTTTTTTTTCTTTTTTTTCTTCCTTTTCTTTATTTGCTTATTTAACAAACTATTCCAAATAAAATCTTTCAAGCCAACACAAAATAAAATAAATCCACTACACAAAAGAAAATAAATGCAGCAGCATGAATGCAACACAAAATTTATTATTATTTTAGTTTTGTAATTATTTATTATCTAACTTATTCCAATTTTGTTATCTCAAAATTTGGGTGTTACAAATTCTACCCCCCTTAAAAGAATCTCGTCCTCGAGATTGGACTGCTTACTCAAACAACTGCGGATATGATTTCCTCAATTCATCCTCTCTTTCCCAAGTTGCCTCTGCCTCTGAATATCGATTCCACTGTACTTTACACATCTTAATAACCCGACTTCTAGTAACTCGCTCCGCAGTCTCCAAAATCTTAATCGGAATCTCTTCATAAGTAAGATCCTCCTTAACAGTCAACTCTTCTAAAGGTATCTGTTCCTTAGGCACCCTCAAACACTTCTTAAGTTGTGAAACATGAAACACATCATGCACCCCAGATAAATTCTCAGGCAACTCTAATTGGTAAGCAACTTCCCCACGTCTAGCAATAACTTTAAATGGTCCAACATACCTTGGTGCTAGTTTACCTTTCATGTTAAATCTCTTCACACTTCTCATAGGTGACACCTTCAAATAAACATAATCACCTACTTCAAAAACTAGATCTCTTCTCCTATTATCAGCATAACTCTTCTGACGAGACTGTGCCACTCTCAAATTCTCACGAATCACTCGTACTTGATCTTCTGCGTTTCTAAGAACATCTGTACCAAACACCTGAGATTCACCTGTCTGATCCCAAAACAATGGAGTTCTACACTTACGTCCATACAAAGCTTCAAACGGTGCCATCTTAAGACTCTGTTGATAACTATTATTGTAAGAAAATTCTGCATAAGGCAAACTCTTATCCCAACTAGTCCCATATTGCAATGCAGGCTCTCAACATATCCTCTAATACCTGGTTGGTCCTTTCAGTCTGCCCATCTGTCTGTGGATGATATGCTGTACTAAAATTCAGCTTAGTTCCTAAAGATTCATGTACAACCTTCCAAAAATGTGATGTAAATTGCGAACCTCGATCAGATACAATCTTCTTCGGAACTCCATGCAAACACACTATCTTCTCCATATACAACTCTGCCAATTTTGGTCCTTGGTAGGTAGTTCTAACCGGTATAAAATGAGCAACTTTAGTTAACCGATCTACTATCACCCAAATAGAGTCATAACCTTTCTGAGTACGAGGTAACCCCACTATAAAGTCTATACCAACTTCTTCCCACTTCCACTCAGGAATCTTCATTGGTTGCAATAATCCTGCAGGTCTCTGATGCTCAGCTTTTACCCTCTGACATGTGTCACATACTACTACATACTCAGCCACATCACGCTTTAATCCAACCCACCAATACTTCTGTTTGAGATCCAGATACATCTTAGTACTACCAGGATGAATAGAATAAGCTGATTCATGAGCTTCACGAAGAATTGCTTGCCGAATAGCCTGATCCTCAGGTACACACAACCTTTTTCCAAACCAAAGAGTTCCATTATCATCAATTCGGAAACCTGGTGACTTACCAATGACTATGTCTTCCGCTATCTTCTTCAGTTTCTCATCTTTCAACTGACCCTTGTATATCTCTTGCTCTAGTGTAGGTTCGATCACCAACTCCATTGCATTGGTAACAATTCCCAAGTTCAGGTGTTCAAATTCAGCACACAATTCACTTGATATAGACGACATTTGCATCTCATTGACATAACTCTTTCTGCTAAGAGCATCGGCAACAACATTGGCTTTACCAGGATGATAGTGTATCTCAATATCATAATCCTTAATCAACTCTAACCATCTGCGTTGCCTCAAATTCAGATCTGACTGAGTGAAAATATACTTCAAACTCTTATGATCAGTGTATATATCACTCTTATGTCCAATCAAATAATGTCTCCAAATCTTTAATGCATGAACAACAGCTGCTAACTCCAAATCATGTGTAGGATAATTCAACTCATGCTTTCTCAACTGTCTAGATGCATAAGCCACAACTCTGCCTTCTTGCATAAGAACACATCCCAAACCTTGACGAGAAGCATCACAATAAATGGAAAACTTCTTACTCAAATCTGGTAAAACCAAAACAGGCGCTGTAGTCAACCTCTTCTTCAACTCCTCAAAACTAGCTTGACATTTATCAGACCACACAAATTTGGCATTCTTTTCTAACAGAGATGTCATAGGTTTAGCAAGTTTAGAAAACCCTTCAATGAACCGTCTATAATATCCAGCTAAACCCAAGAAACTGCGAATCTCACTAACATCGGTAGGTGGTTTCCAATTCAATACATCCTTCACCTTGCCTGGATCCACCGATATACCTCCATTAGAAACAATATGACCAAGGAAAGAAACTTCCTTCAACCAAAACTCACATTTACTTCGCTTCGCATACAGTTTATGCTCTCTAAGCTTCTGCAATACCAACCTCAAATGTTCAGCATGCTCTACATCTGTCTTGGAAAATACCAGTATATCATCGATAAATACCACCACAAACTTATCCAAATATTCCATGAACACCTTATTCATCATGTACATAAAGTATGCAGGTGCATTGGTCAATCCAAACGACATAACAGTATACTCATACAATCCATACCTTGTAGTAAAAGCTGTCTTTGGAATATCAGAGGCACGAATCTTCAACTGATGATATCCAGAACGTAAATCAATCTTAGAAAACACACAAGCACCTCTCAACTGATCAAACAAGTCATCAATCCGGGGCAAAGGATACTTATTCTTGATAGTTACTTCATTTAGCGACCGATAATCAACACACATCCTCTGACCACCATCTTTCTTATCAACAAAAATGACTGGTGCTCCCCAAGGTGATGAACTAGGTCGAATAAAACCTTTTTCTTGTAATTCTTTAATTTGTTTCTTAAGTTCTTCTAATTCATCTACTCCCATCCTATATGGTCGTTTGGCTATAGGTGCAGTTCCAGGTAATAATTCAATAAGAAATTCAATGTCTCGGTCAGGTGGCATACCTGGCAATTCATCAGGGAAGACATCCGGAAATTCCTCAATCACTGAATTCTCCTTAATAGTATCTTCAATCTGATTCACCACCGCGGTTGGTTGCTTCTGCATTGCTACATCCACATTGATTTTATCTCCATTAGGCGCAGTCACAACTACCACTTTCTGCTGACACTGAATCTCTGCCTGATTTTGCATCATCCAGTCCATACCCAATATCACATCAATCCCAGATGTTCGCAACACTATAGGAGTTATCTTAAACTCTACCCCCCTTAATACCATACTAATTGGAAGACAACGATTACTGGTTTGCATGGTACCTCCAGGTGAATTTACTAAGAGAGGTTCTTTCATAGCTAGCATGGGTATACTATGCATTTTAACAAAAATATTGGATATGAATGTATGAGATGCTCCAGAGTCAAAAAGAACAGTTGCGGGAGTGGAATGTACATTGAACGTACCAATCATAACTTCTGGTGCATTATGAGCTGTATCAGAAGACACGTGATTCACCCTTCCATTACCCGATTGCCTCTGGTTGCTCTTCTGGCTCTGAGGAGTCTGTTGGTTCTGCTTCTCAGGACAATTATAAGACAAATGGCCCTCTTTACCACAGACAAAGCATCTAATAGGAGTGCTGGGAGTACTATTCTTTATGGGGGTAGCATTGGGATTTCCAGTGCGAGGAGTCTGTTGCCCAGTCTGCTGATACTGTTGATGCTGTGGATATGATGAACGCTGTTGCGACTGATTGTTTTGCCAATTTTGGGACCACCTCTGATTTGAATTGCGATTCCACTGGCTAACCGGTCCCTGAAACTTCTGATGAAAGCCATGCTGAGAATTTGTGCGTTGACGGTTGTTGCTTCCTGAGCCTTGCACCTTCATCTTTCTTTTTCTATCCATCTCCCTACGCTCATTATCAAGCACAATAGCTTTGTTCACCAGCTCTTGAAAACTAGCATAGCTATTCCCCTTCAATTGCAAGCGAAGATCATAATAAATTCCCTTCAAGAAAAGACGCTGCCTGTCTGCATCTTCCCTAACTTCATTGGGAGCATAGCGAGCCAACTGGGTAAACCTGTCATGATATTCACTCACACTCATCTGTCCCATCCTCAGGTTTCTGAATTCTTCCTGCTTCAGCTCAATTATACCTTCAGGAATATGACGAGCTCGAAAATCTCTAACAAACTCATTCCAAGTGATAGGAGGAGCATTGTCAGGGCGTGCAGCCTGGTACGACTCCCACCAAGTCTGAGCTGTCCCTTGTAACTGACCAGATGCATACAACACCTTCTCCATATCATTGCATTGGGCTATGTTCAGCTGTTTCTCCACTGCCCTCACCCAATCATCTGCTTCTAAAGGATCAGCAGCATGAGAAAACACTGGAGGGCGTCCCTTAAAAAATTCTCCACGCTTATCCCTTACTTGAACAGGTGGTGGTCCTCCAACAGGGGGATTGTTCTGCATATGCTGCATAAACATCTGCATCAGCTGATTCTGGGTTTGCATGAGTTCCTCCATAGTAACGGGTGGATTAACACCCCCACGACCTCTGCCACGACCTCTGCCTGACATCTGTTTCCAAAACACAGAAGATGAAATTCAGTATGATCCAAGATGATGTATACAATAGATAAACAAAATCTGATTTTCTGGGCAAACTCCAATTTCAGCAACTCAGTAAAACTGTCATATCTCGAGCTACAGACGTCCAAATCAGATGATCTTTACATGGTTGGAAAGCTTATAAAATTACATACAACTCGTATTCACAACACTTTTTCTGATTCCGTCAATAAATTGGTCAAAAACTGAACTTAACAGAAACTGTTCCCGAATTCCAGACTGTGCAGTAACTCCAACTTGAAATAGGTATATCTCTTAACTCATAATAGATATTAAGGTGATTCTTGTGGGATTGGAAAGATATAGAAGTCTAATTATTCCCAGTAAAATTTCTTAAATTTCCCATGAACGGATTTTAAGTTATTTCTAAAACATCCCAGACTGATCCAAAAATCAGCAAAGGACAGAACTAATTTAACCTCATATTCAACTAATATATATTGATCAAACTTAATATTCTTAACCATGGAATTTGTAGGCATGTCTACAAAACTCCAGCACACATTACAAAGATCCAAATCACACATTATCATAATAACAATCCATCACTCACACAATTGTTCACACCACAAACTGACTCTTAAAACAATCCAACCTCGAAATTAACTCGCAACTACTATCGTTCTTATTACATAGGGATTTTTCCTATTTCCTAATTAAGATTCTCATAAATCTTAGGACGACCTAACTTCGCCCTTAATTGGTCAATCTCCTTGTAAGCTTGCTCCTTAAGTTCTTTTTCCTTCAGCAACTCATCCTTCAGGTCCACCTCATGAAGAGCCAATTCACGAGCTAATGCCACCGTAGCTTGTAAAGTCAAGGAGGAATCATCAGCAAGTGGCACGGTCCAAATACCCTTGTCATGCAAGAAACAAGGGAAGTGCCGAAGTGCACCCTTTAGCGTCTTGTCCGAGCGTAGACCATGGTAGTAAACAAATGCATTGAAAGCGACATCCTCCATGCTTGTCTCCACGGTTGCCCGGCTCACTCGGGTAATAAACTTTGACTCCACCTTAGGCTCCTTAGTGGTAGGATCCCTTTTCTTGACCCATAACTCCGTCTTCCAATAGGAATCCATCCATGGATGACTATACTCTGCACTGCGATACTCCAAAGTAGCTTCTCAGTCGTAGTAGTAGTTGTCCAAGGTTCTTGTCAACATATCATGGAAGAAAGCATCAGCCTTAGGGACCATGATATGAAACTTCGTAGTCCACCCTATAACTACATCCTCCATAGGTGTATCACCAACTCTTGATTCAGCATCAGATAGCTCTTGATCACCCTCTTCCTTTGGCTCCTGGGGTTTGAAACGAGCAACATATTGTGCAGCTGACAGACGGGGATGAGGAGGCATCTACAAGATTTAGACATAGATTAGATAGAATCAATGTATTTTCGCAATAGAATAAAGTAGAGGAAGCATAAAACTTTAGTAATTAACAAGGTGAAAAGAGGAAGCATGAATTAAGTGAAGTATGGATGCTATCAACGACCATTCTAACTAGGCTTGCGTCCTACAGTCAACACGGCTCTGATACCAATCTGTCACACCCATTTTTAAGGACAAAAATAGGATGCATAAAGTACTCATGTGCGCCCCAGGTCATGATCGCACACATAAGCAGACAAATTACATAGTATCATCACAGTGCTTATTACATAACGAATAAATATTTAAAACATAGTCTTGAACGATAAATAATAATATCTAGTAATAATCTCCAGCGGAAACTCCACACAGGGACACGGTTGACTGGTTGACACCAAGACTAGTACTCATTACGATAATCCTCATCATAATCTTCATCTGTTATGGTGGAAATAGCAAGAGTGAGTCCATGTCGAACTCAACAAATATAACACAGGGTTCATGAGGCTCAAGTGGCTAGACACTGTTTGACTGCTTTTAGCTTTTAGTAATCATTAACTTAGCAGTTGAGTAGCATCAAGGTATTCCAATTCCCGTTAATGAACAATTGATCAATTGTAATAAGAATAATGAAATAGCATTAACATGGTATAATAATAACAACATCAGTATAAAGCATGATATATCAATGGTGATCATTTATTCTGTAAGAATACCCAAGGCCGCTCGTATCCGTGAGCACGGCTAGTATACCAGTTTATTAAACTCTGCGCAGAGGTGTACACTTTCACTGTGAGTCATGATTTCCAAATGTGTGGGGAGATCAAACCCAAACACCGGTGAACCATATAAAGCCACTCAAAAGTTCGTCTAACAAGTTAGGGCCATTAGATTTACTCGGCAGGCAGATGTAGAACCCCCCTTCCCTGTGGCACAACAACCGCAGCCTATACACACTAGGCCAGGGGCTCGCACTACACCCAACGTGTCAAGCCATTCTTACGCCATTTAAGGTAACCACTAACAAGCTAGAAAAGGTCTCTTGAACAACTAAAGCCAGAGCCATATAGCCCCCACAGTTGTACTGTCAATCCCGGTTAATGCTTACAGATAAGTCCTTATGGAGAGTAACTAGAGCAACAAACAAACAACACAGTGCTCTAGTCCCCTTGTAGCAAGAATTAAATCATCTTAATGGTTGATTGCACCATTCATTAGTCAAATTACAAGATCAATGTTCATAAATCAAGCACTAGCCAAGCTACCCAAATGCATAATCCCATAGGTGACAAGGAATCAAGATATCAATCGCTAAGTTAAAATCTCTAAGGTTGCCAAGGTAAGCACATGCATATGTATGATAATTCAATGAATAGGTAACAAGGATAGTCCTGTGTTATACTTGCCTTGATCAAAGCTCTTCAAACAGTACTGCTGACTTGGCTCAAAGTAATACTCCGAATCGTCCAAGTACTGCTCACCTTCTATACTCGATCATCAATCAACAACATACATGCATCCAATCAAACATACACGAAGCAAACAAATAGATATAATTAGAACAGTACACCAACAGTAACAAAACAGTAATAAAAGTTTATAAAACTCTTCTACACGTTTCTACGATCACACAGACGCAAAGATCACCAAAATCGGAATTAAAACGTGAAAGTTATGAATTTTCTAAGATTTCCTATAGATAAATAAATACTTAATTATAAACTCAAAAAATAAATTATCAAAACTAACTGTACAACTACACTAACATGTAGAGTTCGCAAATACGAACCTAACGCAACTTGAACGGATCAAATCGGAGTTAAAACGAAGATTTTATGACTAAAACAATTCTAGTGGCAAAACTGTAAATTGCTGAAAACGTATTTTTGATTTAACCGGATGAAAATACGCTTTCCAAATGTGAAAACGCAATTTCCGGAATACGCAAAGGACCGCGGGTTGTTTACTAGAAAACGCAGGGGCTCTTTAGAAAATTTCACCGCGAACCGGTATGATCTAATCTGGACCATCAATCTCGAATCGGACGGCTACCATTCACTAGAGAAAATCATGAAGATGAAGCCGGTCATCTTCTCCCAAACCGGCCGCCGGCCGCCATGCCCGCCATGGCCGGCTCGCCGGAGTCCGTCGGCCCCGCCTACTCCGTCCACCATTCACCCCGCTACCAACTTTATTCGGTGGAGAAACTCCACGCGATCTCATCCACCCGAAAAAAAACTATCTACGGTCACCCGAACGCAACACGCGACGATAGGAAGGTGACGGCGCCATGGCCGACCCGACGGTGAGCTCCAATACCTCGATTCACCTCACCAAAACATCAATTGAAAACGTGGAAAACAAGAGGAGAAGAAAATAAGCTCACCCAAGTAAAGAAATCGGCCTCGATGCCTCCCGACGGCCTCAACCACGCCCACCAAAAACCCGCCGGCACCACTCAACCCTAGGGTTCGATTCCACGTGATGGAGATTGCGTTTTAGACAAAAAACGGAAACTAGAAGACCTCCTCTCCCTATTTATAGCCTCAAAACCGAAATCGGGTTAACAAATCCTAGAGAAGGAGTTCGGTTAAGATTCGGTGGAAGGAGTTCGTCCCGGTCACGAGGTGGAAGACGAACAGGAGACCGACTGGTGGGACCCACCCGTCAGCGGAAGAGGAAGGCGCGCGGCTTACTCACTGATGCCGGGCCGCTCGTCTGCTGGGCCGAGGCGCGGAGACGGGCTGCAGGGTGCTGGCCGGCCCACCAAGCAAGGAGGAAATAGGAGAGCAGGCCCCCGGCCCCAATGCTCATCGGGCCGCCGGGTAAGAAAGGTAATCTGTTTTTTTTTTCTTTTTTTTCTTCCTTTTCTTTATTTGCTTATTTAACAAACTATTCCAAATAAAATCTTTCAAGCCAACACAAAATAAAATAAATCCACTACACAAAAGAAAATAAATGCAGCAGCATGAATGCAACACAAAATTTATTATTATTTTAGTTTTGTAATTATTTATTATCTAACTTATTCCAATTTTGTTATCTCAAAATTTGGGGGTTACAACCTGCCGCGGCCATCGACAAGAACTTTGAGCTCAAGTCAGGGCTCATCAACATGGTACAAGCCAACCAGTTTTGTGGGAAGCCGCACGAAGATGCAAGTGCTCATCTCCAACACTTCCTAGAAATTTGCAGCACATTTACTTTATTAGATGTTCCCAGAGACGCCATACTACTTCGCCTTTTCCCATTCTCACTACTGGGGAGAGCGAAGCAGTGGTTCTACGCGACGAAGGATAAGAACACTATGTGGGCACTCTGCTCTACGAACTTTCTGGCTAAGTTCTTTCCCATGGGCAAGACCAATGCTCTCCGTGGGAAGATTACAAGTTTTCAGCAACAACATGATGAATCCGTTCCAGAAGCATGGAAGCGCTTTCAAGATTACATCCTAGAATGTTCCCATCATGGAATGGAGAGCTGGCTACTTATGCAGGCTTTCTATCATGGGCTCATCACTAGTGCTCGTGAGACCATGGATGCTGCAGCTGGAGGCGCATTTCTATCACTCACCATACCCCAAGCTACAACCCTTGTGGAGAAGATGGCGTCCAACCAAGGTTGGAACGAAGAGAGGACTCAAACACGCAAGAACGGTGGAGGTATGCACCAGCTCAAGGAGGTAGACATGCTGTCTGCAAAGCTAGACCTACTCATGAAAAAGCTCGATGACAAAGCTGGAGACAAAAGAGAAGTCATGAACGTTTACGACTCTCACATGACTTGTGAGGAATGTGGAGATACTGGACACTCAGGCAATCACTGCCCTGAGATGCTTGAGGATGCAAGGTACATCAACAACAACAACAACTACAACCGTCCTCAACAAAATCAAGGTTGGAATCAACAGAGGCCTAACTACTCAGGTAACTACTCAGGTAATTATCAAGGTAATAACTCTTACAACAACAATAATAATTTTCCACCCCTGAGAGAGTTAGTGTCTAATCAAGGAAAGCTAATGGATAACTTGTCTAAGAAATTGGCATCCAATGATAAAATACTAGAAAACATAAATAATAGAATGGATAATTTCTCTACTACCATTAAAAACCAAATTAGCTTTAATAAAATGATTGAATCTCAGTTAAATCAAATAGCTGTTGCTGTTCCTGCTACTAACCCCGGTATACCATCACAACCAGAAGGATTAGAATCTGCAAATCTTGTAGACATGTTTGATGCAGGTAACTATTGGAGTAATCCCGCTGTCGGAGTACATAATGACCTTCTGCCAATCAAGAGAGGCGATCCAGGACGCCTCGTCATCCCGATCTCCATCGGCATGGTGGACTTCCCAGAAGCACTCTGCGACTTTGGCTCCAGCGTCAACATTATGCCCAGGGTACTCTATGAAAAATTCTTTACATATCCTTTATCAGAAACAACTATGTGTTTGCAGCTTGCAGATCGGACACTAAGCTTTCCTAAAGGAATATTAAAGAACATGTGTGTCCGAGTTGGTACCTCGTATGCTCCAGCTGACTTCGTGGTGATAGAGACCGGGTCCGATGAGAGGTCACCAGTTATTCTAGGAAGGCCATTCCTGAACACCTCGGGAGCTGTCATCTACGCCAGCGCTGCGAAGATCAACTTCAACATCAAGGGGAGGAAGGAGACGTTTCCCTTCAAGAACAAGATTACACAAATCCCAGAGCAACCCCAACATGAACCAAGGAAGAGGACCAACAGGAGGATCAAGCAGAACAAGAACAACCAAGGATGGACCGAATCAGCTAAGATGGTCACTGCAGTTCAAGGAGGTCAAGATGGTCGACTCAAGTCGCCCTTCCTGAACAAGAAGGATGACCCAGGTATGCCAAGCATTGAGTGCTCAATCAATGGATACTCCTTTCAGAAGGCGCTCTGCGACACTGGATCAGGCGTCAACATAATGGCCATAGTCACCTATCAGCTCTTGTACGGGACCATGCCCTTAAAACCAACATACACTCAGCTCTAGATGGCAGATCAGACATCCCGAAAGGTCGAAGGTATAGTAACCGATGTCCCTGTTAAAATTAACGATCATTTTGTTCATATAGACTTTCAGGTCATTGACATGGGAGACGACGAGTACGAGCCACCCATCATCCTAGGAAGACCGTTCCTAGGCACCGTCAAAGCAATCATCTACATTGGAACCGGAGAAGTCCATATGTATTTCCCCTCTGAGAAGGTACGCCGCTACTTTAATGACCCTAACTATATAGTTGAAGATTCTAAGCCGGTCAGGAGAAGAAGAAGGCGACGTAACCATAACCAAAGGAGGCAAACCATCAAGGACGTATGGGCAGACTATGAAGGAGAGGTCATAAGGCCCGAGGATACACAACAGGAGACCGAAGCACCAAGTCGGGTATGGAAAGTGAAGACAGTTACACAAGAAGAGGAGGCGCTGCCGGAACCACCGTCTACGCCACCCAAATCCCAGGACAACTAAGAAGAAAAGAAGTCCTGTTCGGAGGACTTAAAAACACCGAACGCCGTGCCAAGAGGTAAACTTGGTAGTTATCATTTTCCCTTTAATTATTGCTCAGTTAATCATGTTCATTCTGTCTAAAAAAAATGTTGAAAACAGTAAGCCCCATGTGAGTATGCGAGTGGCATAAAACCCATAAGTACATTCACTGTGGTGGCATAAAAAAATATAATAATAATAATATATTTTTTCTGTTCTATAAAAATGAAAATAAAAATAGAGAGTGACATTTATCAAGGAAGCTCAAACATGATAAAGGCTAGATATTTATGCTAACGCTTAATCAAGTTCCACGAAGCTTTGTTGTCTATTTGAGCTCCACAGAATTCAGGAAGACTAGCAGATGGAGGACATCCTAATCGTTGTCAGGGTGCTGCCGACATTCAAATACACCTCTGCACCTGCTAGCTACATCAGAAGAAATTACGTCAAGATCCAGCTTGGGGGAGAGCACCCCCATTTATCCCGATAAGTATTTTTATCTACATTTATACCTATGCTTTATTAAAATAAAAAGATGCATAATCATGAAAACCCAAATAAATATTTTGTGTTTATATATATTTGCTTAGTTTAATAAATAAATAAAGTAGCTATGCTAAACTGAATCTTGAAAATAAAACTCTAGCATGGATATGATGAATAGTTGCTCTGCCTAATTTTCAAATTTGTTCTCTCTCTAGTTTAGACATAACTGTTATAATTTAAAACTGGCTCTAAACCTGAACTAGTGGGAAGAGAACTTGATCTGAAGTCTAAGTTGTTAGCGGATATGATATGGGAAGGTTGAGCTGCTGTTTATCTGTTCCTAGAGATGCTAGAATTCTAGAGAATTTTATCTTTAAAAATCTTTAAAATATTGCATGATGAGTTCCTGTATGATGAGAGTTTAAATTCCTACCACAGCCATATATACATGCTTGTTAGAATAAGAGCCGCACTTTTACTACTTACTGCTTATGGGCATTGAGTGTGGTCAAGCTGTGTAGACCCTTAGGAACTTGTCATGTGGTTAAAATCAAGATTCACTTGCACGTTCACTCATACATGCTGCTTCTACTCCGGAAGTACGCATCCACATATATCCACTCATTTCCATCTCTAGATTCACCCAAAATTATTCTACTCCTGACCCGGGAGAGAATAGCCAAAAACATTATCCTATTCCTGTTATTCCCTGTGAAGTTAATGCTCAAGTCATTTCTACTACCACTTGCTATATTTTCAAAAGAGGGAGATTGCTCTAAAAAAACGAGGAAATAAAAAGGAGCAAGTGCTCGGAACCTCGAAGAAAGAAAAAGTGAGACGAGAGGTAAAAATGGACAAGTGTCCGACAGTAGAATTAGGGGTACAATACCCACCTAAAAAAAAAGAAGAGAAAATACAGAGCATCTCATTCCCCTCAAAAGTTTTAAAAAGCAAGAAAGGTATGTATTCCCTCAAAAAGAGCATTAGACTTTTGTTATCACCATACACGACTCATTCACCACACATGCACATCTTGATTTGACTTATTGACTTGTTTCTCTGGATCCATGGTTTGACTATGCAATAAATGTTCTATGAGTATGTATACTGTATCTCCCACCTATGAGCTCCAGATATCAAAGCCTTATTAGAGTAGGGTGAGAGAGAAGGCAATGTCACTACGCCTTATACCATAAATACTACATACTTTGAGAGAGAAGGCATATACCATTACTGCCTCAGTAAGGATCCAGAAATACCACAAAAGAGAGACCCAAGAAAGTCATACAAGGAATCTCTGAGTTTTATTTGAAAAATTTGCAAAAAAACTCCAGAGCTATAGCTGATCAAGAATAAGAGACATGGCGTTTGACTAGACCGTTCTATCTTTTAACCACTCAAGATGCAGGTGACGGTTGCAAGCCCCATGGTGAAAGGTAAAATGAGTAAGTTTTAAGTCTTGACAGTTTACTCTAACTCAGGGATGAGACCTTATTTGAAAGCATATGTACCGTCAACGTTCAAAGGCGTTGCAGCAACTTCTGCTCCATAATGAGTCTATCCTTGCTCAGAGACGAGCAAGAGGTAAGCTTGGGGGAGTTTGTTGACGGTCCTTAAGTACCAAATATAGTTATCAAATAAATAAAGAAAAGGATCCAAATGCAACCAACACCTAGACTTAGGGTTTTATCTGATAGAATTCCACGAGTTTTGGTGTTTGTCTGTTTCTGCAGGGGGTTATCAGAAAATATGGAGGAAAGGCCCACACGTCGGGTTTACATAGAGATAATAACGTGTTCACCGATTTTCTATCATCTAGAAGACTCCAGAAGCCACGAGATCGAACGGGAGGCCGAACAGGCCCGGAGGCAGGGCGCCCGCCCTGCTCCCTAGGGCGCCCGCCCTGGCCTGAGAGCCAATCAGGCTCCGTCTCGCGGATTATGCTCCACCGACCTAAGGGATCAAGGAAAACCGTGCGATTAATGTCGGTTTGATCCGACGGCCCACGTTCACTTGAGGAGGCTATATAAGCAGGACCCCTGGCCCCTGGAGGAGGCACTCCCTCATTCTCATTCTTCAAACCCTAATCTCAGGAGGAGAGTCTCTGATCAAGCCCTAGAGCCACCACATCAACTAGATCTCTAGTATAGCATAGCTACATAGGATTAGAACTAGAAGGAGTCAATCTTCGATTGGTTTCCGGATCTGTCAAGAGGATTCTTGGTAATTCCTCTACTGTTCTTCACTGTTCATCATTGTTCTTCAATATTATGAATACAACTTTGTTCTATTTCAATATATTGATTATGACTATGCTCTACTTGTTTATGTTTGCGATTATATTATTCTTAGTTTATCATAGTTATACGCTTGGCTTAGTTAGATTGGAATTATATGCATGTTTAGGATCGTATAGCGTTTATCCATCGGATCCATGGATAAATGATAAATATTGTGTAGGCGTGGTGCTTAGACCATATTTATCTGCGATTGCACCTTATATGCCGGATCGTGGGGTGGTCCGCGATGGTGACAGCTTCGTTGGTTCTTATATAGTCCCCCTCCCGTGTGTAAGGCAGGCAGAGCAACATTATTACGGGGGAGTGATTGCTATGTTTCTCATCTTCCTTGATAATATCACTATGCATGGGCGTAGTCCTTTTTCGCAATGATTGCCAAGTGTACTTGCACTAACTATGATATGCTAGACTTTATAGTTAAGAATAACTTAGGAAATATCCTTGTAGTTCGTCCTAATACCATGCTAATGACTTGCTAGAATATCTGTTGAGGTGCTTATCATTATTATATGTGGCTAGCTGATCAGATTAATTATCTTTGTCACCATTCATACTTTATCTATATTTTATGTGACACTTACCCCTGTATGCAAGAGATAGATGAATGCTCTCACTTATACATGCAATGATTGATACTCATTCCTATATTCCATTCCATAATCAACATTGATGTTAGTAATCCCTTCCCAGTGGTAAAAATATAAATAACGATACCTGGAATACTTCCCGGTTAAAATGCTACATCGGTATTAATCTGTGCGCTTGCAGATCTTATTTATTATTTATTTAGAAGAGCAGTTGCATATTTCAATACCGCGTCTCTCATGTCATGCTGGGGATGACAACTTGGCTTAAGTGGCATGAGGGATAGGTTCGGCATTTTTGACGCCGTTATCAAAATTAGAAAACTAAGTCTACTTTTGGTAATGACGTTAAGAATGCCCAACACTGACAACCCTGCAGTTTGGACCACCACTTAAAGGTACACCACTCTGACTCAGTTGCATGAGTTCTACCTCTATGTAAGGGGGCGATGCAACATAATATTGTGCTTCGCTGATCCTACCCCACGAATCAAAATACGGCGCACCACCCTCTGGCAAATCATGGACTAGCCTGCCCTGAGTCGGCATGGCATGAAGCACCGAAGCTGGAACATAGGACGTTGTAGCATGAACCGGTGTCGCTAGGGCAGCTCTATCATCATCGTCGTCATGACCGAACCAGTTCTCTTCCGCCTACTCTTGCTCTTCACGTTCGAACTCCCTCACATCGAAGTCGTTGCTTATACAACCGACTGGATGTGAATGCAACTGCTCCTGCCTCTACTGACCATCCATATACAACTGACTGGATGTGAATGGAACTGCTTCTTCGTCACCTCCAACATCGTCATGATGATCATCCTTCAACCTGTACCCATTCTCTACAACCACCTCAGCAATGGGTGAGTTCGAGCCTGCGAGGACCCTAGTGTAGCGGGACCAATGAGCAGGGTCACGCAAAGGCATCAGGACATATTTTGCTCGAGTCTTCCGACTGTCAAATCTCCCCTTGATTGTGAAATCACCGCTAAACTTTGCGTTCAAACGCACACAAAGGTCATTGAAGCTCGGTGGTTCATCAAACCATTCCAACTCATCTTCCATATCCTCAAACTCACCATCTTCCTTCCTAACAATTTCTCTAAAATAAACTCGGACACAACAATCCATCTGAAAACCATTCGAGCAAACTTCGTCAAGTCGTCCAAGAGAACTAACTATACTAAGTTTATTAACTATACTATACTAACTAAACTAACTAAAGTGACTACTTATACCACCTATACTAACTTCACTAATCTAAACTAAACATACTCACTATTCTAACTATTTATAATACCTATACTAACTATACTAACTTTACTAATCATACTAACTAAAATAACTATTTATAATATCTATACTAACTATGCTAACTTTACTAATGATACCAACTAAACTAACTATTTATACTAACAATACTAACCATACTCACTATACTCACTTTAGTAATCATACTAACTAAACAAACTAATCTAACTAACAATCAAAATACATCAAAAATTAAAAAAATAGGGGAACGGGATTACCCTAGCAGTGGTGGCGGCACGGGCAGGGCGCCTAGGGATGACCAAAAGGGGCACCGTGACGTGCAGCGCGAGGGGGGGGGGTGCTGCTGCCGCCCTGGCACGGGCGCACGTGGAGGGCGGCGGCGGTGCCCGGCCGCGCGCCGGGTGGGGGTGGGGGCTGCTCTCGGCACCGCCCTTCCTCGGGCGCACGTGGAGGACGGCCACCGGGGGGGGGTGCTGCTGCCGCCTTGGCTCGGGCGCATGCGGTGGTGCCCCGGCACACGGACAGGGGGTGCTGCTCTCGGCGCCAAGCGCGGGCGCGGAGGGCGGCGGTGGTGCCCGGCCGAGTGTGGGGGGGGGGGTGCTGCTCTCGCTGCTCTCAAGTGTGGGCGCGGAAACGACGAACGGTGAGAAGACAAGAGGAGGAAACGAGTCACGCTTGCCGCTCCTTGATTTGGGGAGCGGCAGCCTTGTTGCTCCTCCAGGGGGAGCGGCAGTCCCGTGCCCGCGTGGCACCCACTGCCACATCATCAGCCTTGCCGCTCCTCCACGTAGGGAGCGGCCGCTCCCTCGCGTGGGGAGCGGCCAAAAGTGTTAGGTATAAAAAAGTTTCGGTGCTAAAATTAAAAATAGTTTTTAAAAAGTGTTAAAAATAAAAAAAATCGTGTAGGACAGCCATGACACACTCATCGATCGCCTCCGCGCTGCATTCGAGAAGCGCCACGCCGCACGTGGGAGCTGGACATCGCAGCAGGCCGACAACACGGCGGCGACAACAACAACGGCGACAACCCTCTTTGTTGCGTGTGCCGACGAACTGTACTTGCTAACATCCGTTTTGAGAGCTAAAGATTGAGGAAGAAGAAAGATTGATATAGAGTACTTTTGTGAGAGTTAGATCCCATGGTTTAAAAATGGATTGGTTTAGTTCGGGCCCAAGAGATTGACGGGTTGAATCAGTTTGGGTAAAAGAGCTGCTACAGCAGGGTGGATTGGGTTAATTGATAGGTCTTTGAAGTAATGGTTTGGTGTGGGTGTGGTACATATTTTGGCCCATTGGCAAGTTTACATGCAACAAAAAAAAATGTACGCACACGATACATTGGACCTCCAGCAACCAACATGCATATGTGACACTCTGTTGCCCGCTCGCTTACTCCAGGAGTAGTGTCAATACATGAGTCGAATTCAAATTTGAGTGTCAACATGTTGATTTTTAGCCCATAGCACTCCCAAACTTTCACGGGCATTGTTGCCATCGATTGTTGCAAAAATGTTGTGCGCGTAAGTGAGGGAAGAAAACCAACTTCTGATACATACAGTGTGAGAAGCTTAAGATTTGATTATTTCCCCACAATAGAATCAATCAACCAATAATCACTCTGAGGTTACAACAAATCCTTGTGATGGATACGACCTATCCAGGCCTGCATTAGGAGAAAAAATAGTGAAAGAATTATCCACCTGTCTCTGCCCAACAGTTGAAAAGAACATTTTCGGAGCCAAAAAAAAAGAAGAGAGAAACTAGTCTACTTCTACTCGTCCTACCTAGGCTACAAGCCTACAATACGGTACAGTACTATGCTCTTGTTCCGTCCCAGTCGCTAGGGGCTGCAACATACCAATCTGGTCTTGTCTTCATTGACCCGATCAAAAGCATATGGCATGCGTGGCCCCACCTAGCAGCGACGGTGACGGATCAACCTAGTGCTGCGGTAGCACCGGACCCGGGTGCGCTCACACGAGAGCCGAGCCCGAGAGCGCGAGCGCGACGGCCGCCGCGGTGATGGTGACGGCGTAGAGAAGGTTGGCGGAAGCGGCGGCGGCGCTGCTGGTCTGCGTGTTGCTGCCGAAGAAGACCATGGTGGTGCCGTTGTTCAGCTGCTGCGGTAACCCGGCGGCCTGCGGGTTCTGCCCCGTCGACTTCACGCTGTTGCATGCAACAGTATTCAAATGGTCAGAATCACCGCTAGTAAACGGTATCAGTAACTGATAGCGACTCAAGAGTAGATAAATTGGTGGCATGGACGCATGGTTCCATAACTAAAACATGTTTGCTCTGTTATTGTTGGTGTTCATACTGTACTGTATTTGACCTGCTGGGCCGTGCCAACTGCCAGGACCACCTGTGGCTGTGATGTGAGAGCCCAAACGGCTAAGGGGCTGTTTAGATGGTGAAAAAGTTTGGGTTCGGCTACTGTAGCACTTTTTGTTGTTATTTTGTAAAATTTATCCAATCACAGACTAACTAGGCTCAAAAGATTTGTCTCGACATTTACAGACAAACTGTGTAATTAGTTTTTTCTTTCGTCTACATTTAGTAATTCATGCATGTGTCGCAAGATTTGATGTGACAGGTACTGTAGCACTTTTTGGGTTCACTTTTTGGGTACCGATGCCAACTAAACAGGCTCTAAACAGAGGCACCCTTGTCCAGTTGTCCTACGTAGTATGACCACGTGGACTGGACAACGGCGCGTGCCTGGGCGCACGTGCCTGCCTTCCTAGCCGTTTTCTCACTAGCCGTTGGTAACTTACCTCCTCGAAATGCGTCACCAACCCAACCCAGCTGTGACTTGTCACTAGTCACTCCCACAATTACTGCTACAATACGTACTGACAGAATAGTGTACCACTGCTAATAGTATCTTATTAGTCATTTTTAACTACTATACTACTGCTAATGGTAGGAATGAAGGATGAAACTAGTCGTTCTTAGTGTAGTGGCAGTGCGGATTAGTCATTCTTTACTAAAATTATTAAACAGAACTACTATACTGTAATACGTACGGAGTAGTAGAGAAGAACTGTTAGTGGTGAATACGGTATCTTTGCCGGTACCTGGCGGGCACTGCGGGGCAGAAGGTGACGGTGTAGTCGGTGCTGCCGGCGGCGCAGGTGAATGTGGAGGTGGCGTCGTCGTAGGCGTAGCTGTAGGCGCGCGGGCACGCGGTCTTGAAGAACTGGGAGTAGGTTGATGGCCGGCATGTGTTAGGATTCCCATAAGCGCCGCTGCAGCAGTACTGCGCGTCCCCGAAGGCGTCGCACGCGCTCCGGCACGCCACGGGCCCGCCGTCCGCCGCGGCCTCCACCCGCAGGCCCGCCGGGCACGCGGCGTTCAGCTCCGCGGCGCACCCCGTCGGCGCGCACTTGCCGGTTGCTGCCGTGGCGGAGGAGGCGCTGCTGCTGGTGGTGGGCGCGACGACCATGGGCAGGTTGTACCCGTCGACGAGGCTGACGTCGTAGAAGTCGAGCCCGCCGCTGCCGTCGAGCGTGAACTCGGCCAGCGTGGCGGGCGTGGCGGCGCCGCCGCCGTTGCACTGGACGTCGCCGGAGCCGCAGTCCCCCGTGGCGCACGCGAACCGCCCCGTGGCGGCGTCGGCGGCGCAGAGCGTGCGGCCCCAGAGGCGGCCCGACCACCCCGCGGGCGCCGCCACGGCGCGGGACTCCCCCGGCGCCAGCGCGAAGCCCGTGCTGGGCAGCGCCGCGGTGCCCGCGCTGGACAGCAGGCCCGGCCACACCGTGTAGCCGCAGCTGTTGGCGATGGTGAACGTCGCCGACCGCGCGCCGCGCAGCTGCAGGAGCAGCGCCAACGCCGCGAATGCCCGGCGCCAAGAACGCACGGCTGCCGTCGCCGCCGCCATTTCGCTTGTGGAATGTCGATGCGCGCTTGCAGGCAGCTAGCAACAGTGTGGTTGGAGAATTCAGTCGATGGATGGATGCGGTGGATGACGGTGCTAACAGCCATGGTTGGATGGGGGTATTTATAAGGTAGCTAGCCGGTGGAGGATGGCGACAAGGGAAGCGCAGGAGAAGAAGCAGGGGAGGAGCAGAGGAGCTGGCTGCGAAGCGAAGCAGAGCTGGAGAGGTGCATTGGTGCGTCGTGTCTTACGTGGAGGTGGACCTTGTCCGGTTGTCCTTTGACTCATGTTCTCGCCGCGCTTGCTCATGGCTGCCGCTTGGAAACTGACCACCACTCCTGCTCCTTAGCAGCGAGTACTAAATAAATAAATAGAGGATTTAAAAAGAGCAGCAAGGGTGGCAAAGTGGTCAAAGCTTAATTCGGCAGCCATTAGCAGTGGCTTCGCGTCTGCAACCGCACCTTGGGTTACGTCACTAGCAGGAGTAGCTAGTAATTGACTATAAAAAGTACTTGCAGTTTTGTAGACTGAAGCTCGCTCCCCTTGCTGATCGGACTAGTATATACTTAGCCCTGTTTTGGCCGGGCTCCAGCTCCAGCTCCGCGGTAGCTCCGGCGGATGAGCCGTACCAAACGCGCTAGCTGAAGGAGCCGCTTTTGTCCGTCCGCCAAAGAGCCGAAGCCCTTTTGCACGTACCAAGGCAGAGCCCGGATTTATGGCTTCGCCGCTCCAGCTCCGGCGGATGAGTCGTACCAAACGCGCTGGCCGGAGGAGCCGCTTCTGCCCGTCCGCCGAGGAGCCGAAGCCCATTTGAACATACGGAGGCAGAGCCCGGATTTATGGCTTCGCCGCTCCGGCTTCGGCTCCTACGACGGAGCACCGCGGGCGGAGCCCAGCCAAACAAGACCTTACTCTGCACTAGTATATTTTAATTTCAGATTTTGCAAAACGAATTTCAACTTGATTTGACCATTGTATAAATAATATTTGTTCTTTTCCGAATTATAAATCACTTTGTGTTTACAATAAATCAAACTATTCTAATTCTAACTTTGATCAAGTCTATTATAAATTACCAACATTTATATCACCAAATTAGTTTAATTCAATCCATCATACAATATTCCATAACAGTGTACTTATTTGGTATATTATAGATATCGATATTCATATAATATTAAGATAAATTTGACTTAAAATGAAAGATAAGCTGACCTATAGTATGAGATGGAAGGAAAGAGTAACGTAAACGTAGGTTGAGAAATGTAAGATAAGTATTGCAGGCCGGCCGGGTTCAGTTCACTCCTTGTCCTTGCAAAGGAGGCGCTAGCAGGCAGGCAGTTGCAAAGTAGTCGAAACGGGCGGTCGACCGGATCAGTATTCAGTACACACCGGCTGGTTAAATGTAGCATGATGGTTCTCCAGTCAAATCCTCTTTGCATCAATCCAAACCCCACCCATGCCGGCACTGCCTTGACCCGGCTCGCCTCGCCGGAAGACAACGGAACTTTGGTGGGTACAGACTTAGACTACCCGCACTCATAGACCTCTATATTCATCCTTTATACGTCCTAGTCAGCAAGATTCTCTCCTCTATACTCGATTCTTCCGCACCCATCCATCCTCTATATCATCCTCTATCCACTATATCCACCGTGGGACCCACTTGTCACTTTATCTAAATATATCCATGTGTGATCTAGTTTTGAAGGATTTATTGAGACAAATTTAATGGTGCAATCGAAATTTAATTTGGATTTTTGTTTTGTGAGTTATAGCATTTTTTCTTTTTGTTTAGCTAGTGGGGCCCGCCACTATAGAGTATAGAGTAAGCACTGTACTACTCTAAATATAGAGTGAGAGAAAGGATAGAGTATCGATTTAGAGTATCCAGTGCAGTAGTTTTTACTCTATATTCATACTCTAAAGCTTTAGAGTATCGTTTTAGAGTATCCACTGCGGGTAGTCTTACGTTCCTCGCTGTGAGTGTGAGCCGTCGATGGTGGCAAGGGATCCCGGCCCGCCGGCAAATCTTCCCGCGCGGCTCCCGTTGGCTGTGCTTGCAAATCATCCACAGCGCCGGCCGGCCGGCCGGCCTGGCACACGCTGGCCGTCCGTCCGTTCCAATTGCATGCTCGCCTCTCCTCTACTCTCCATCAGCACTCAGCAGAGCAGCGTAGCATTAGCATCTTCCGGCCGCCCCGGTCTATATCGTCCGTCCGTCCAGCTCGATCGTGACGGCATGCAGGCCATATGCATGCATGTCAGATGTCACAAATCTTCAATTCTGACGATCATGCTCGGTTATCGGCCGGCACCGGCAGTGCTCAGTCCGAGAAGGAACGCACTTGGCAAACTGCATCCCAAACAGCTCCCTACCACTTAGACTACCCGCACTCATAGATCTCTATATTCATCCTCTATACGTCCTAGTTAGCAAGATTCTCTCCTCTATACTCAATTCTTCCGTACTCATCCATCCTCTATATCATCCTCTATCTACTCTATCCACTGTGGGACTCACTTATCACTTTATCTAAATATATCCATGTGTGATCTAGTTTTGAAGGATTTATTAAGACGAATTTAATGGTACAATCGAAATTTAATTTAGATTTTTGGTTCGTGAGTTATAGCATTTTTTTTTGTTTAGCCAGTGGGACCTGTCACTATAGATATAGAGTAAGCATTGTACCACTCTAAATATGGAGTGAGAAAAAGGATAGAGTATCGTTTTAGAGTACCCGGTGCAGCAATTTTTACTCTATATTCATACTCTAAAACTTTAGAGTATCATTTTAGAGTACCCACTGCGGCTAGTCTTAATAGTACTACAGGGCACCATTGTTCTAGTCACCTAAAACGAAGAAAATTAAGGTCGTCTTTGTATCCATTAACTACTACTAATAGTTAGCTAGCTAATAGTAGTTTATAGTTAATACTAGGCTAGCTAACTATTCGCTATTTTGTTAGTTACGTAACAATAGCGGAGCCTGAAGCTTTTCAGAGCGTGGTCAATTTTTATTACGCAAAAATATTACCTATAAAGAGAATATTCTATTAAGTTTATACTGACGAGCTCGGTCGGCCACTGGTTAGGTATAGCTAACAATTAACTAGACTATTTGTTGGATTCATTTAGATAAAGAAACGAATTATTAACACATCTAATTATTAGCTCTATGAATCGTACCTAAAACGTATTGTAACACACGACGGCCCTGTTCATCTGGCTTATAATTCGTCTTATTCAGCTTGTTTTTTCAGCCGGAACAGTATTTTTCTCTCACAAAAAATTAGCCAACAGTATTTTTCAGCCGGCTTATAATTCCAGTCGAACGGGCCGAAGTCACTTCCGTCGATGTCCAAGTAGTCTCCCCATCTAAAAATACCTACTCACCGGTCACCGCAACCACGTCTGCGACTACGACCTCTCGACTCACCGCAGTGGTCTATTGACGTTCCAACTTGGCTGCCTCTAGTTAGTCAACACCCAACCGGGAATCAGCTAGCTAGCTAGGTTAATTAGCACACATGCTGGATTATTTGCCAGCGCATGCATGGGCATGGACAACTCTGACTTATTGGTGTTTTACAGCCTAACTGATATTCGTCGCCACCTTCTGCCTCAAGCTTCTGCTCATACTTCTTCCTGCCCAACTAACACCCTGCACAAAAACAACGTTAACAGTTAAACCATGTGCGTAATCGTACGTAGCCACCGCTTAGATCACAAGGTCGTTGAGTCAAATTAAAATTAGCATAAAGAAGCTTCCGCGAATTCTGTTTTATCTTATCCGTGTTTCCAGAGCTACATAATTAAATTCAGTACATCAACTCCGCAGGAACAGGAAGCTTCTTCTTTGCAGGAAAAAGAATAAATAAGAAGCAGCAAAACAATTTATTATTCTTCAAGCTATAGTTATACACCTATTTATAAATGAAGGCTTCTAGTATTTTACGCTAAGCCCTAAGAGGGGGTGGTTCAACTAGGGTTACTTAAATCTATAGCCAACTTCTTCACCCATGTAAAAACTTATACAAATTCTATCTACATGTGTTCCAGGTTTTTATAGTGCTGCTTTCTCTACCAAACAAAAATAGCAAGTCATGCATGCAACTTCTTCACCCATGTACTCTAGTTCCAATTCTATCAACTAGCGTGCAATCCTAGGAAAGGTAAAGTCATGCATGCAAGTTGCAAGTAACTGCAGAATGTAAAGAATAGGTAGAGAATATAGAACACCGCACGACAACTCATTTTATTTACTTATTTATTCAAGAGCTTGCAGTATTCACTAGTCCTTGACGTAGATCCTTGCAAAGCCAAGTTTCTGGTTAGCTAACTCCGTGGATAGTCCAAGACCTTATCAAGAGACTCTCCTCCTTCACACAACATCCATGACTACTCCACAACATGTTTGGAGGGTCTCGCAATACTAGCAAACCATAGATTACAACTCGTAGTGCACACGACCACTGACAAACAAAGAGATATGCAAAACATCACCTAACTATATGCTAACACCTAAAGCAATAAGCTAATAAGAGCCTAAACTGGCACTAATCATGTTTTAAGCCTAATATTAATTGTATTCATATTCAAGATCACACTTATGATGGTAAAACTCTCAAACTGCATCGATCGCCGCCAATTCAAAAGTGCATCAAGCTTAGATCAATAGCTCCTTTTAATCATCACATCACTACAACTACGTCCAGAACCAAAGGCAGTATGTATGTTCCCTGAATAAAGCCAGACGCTGATGCATCGCGCCCACGTAAAAAAACGGAAAGGCTAGCACCCGGACGTCTGGATGGGGGCTAGCTTCCGTACGCCTACGCTGCTTCACGTGAGGGCCCACGCCGCTCCGTGTCCCACACCCGCACCATGTCCTGCACCACTCTGTGTGTCCTGCGGCGCTTCGTCTCGATCTGCGCCCGCATGGTATCCCGCTCGCGCCCCCTCCACACCTACACGCATGCAGGCAGGCCTAGCAGCTGCACCAAATGGGACCCACTACAACATGTGCAACACCTATATTTACTTTTGCAACATCTAGAGAAAACATTTGCAACATACGTCCAAAACAGTTGAAACACTTGCAACATACGTCTGAAACACTTGCGATACACTAGAAAAATTTGAAAACCACATGTGTAGTCATTGCCAACATTGCAAATATTTAGATGAAACCATTGTAAGGTCCAAATGGCTAGAGGGGGGTGAATAGCCTATTTAGAAATCTACAACAACACTTAGAAACAATTGATTAGTACTTAAGATGGAGAAGCTAGTTTTGCGCAAGCACTACAGAAGGTTGCAAGCCACCTACCCTTTCTAGTTTCTATGATCTCTAATGTAGCACACAAAGCTATGCCACTAGTTACTCCTAGGTGATAAGCTAAAGCTAAGCAAGTGAGCTACACAAGAACAATTAAACAACGATAAGTAAAGGATGTGATGGAAAATTATACCACTGCGTAGAGGATTGAGCCAATCACAAATTGTTGGGTACCGCAATTAGGGGTACCCAAATTAGGGTGAAAGAACATCATGAATCAAACACAAATCTACCCCATCCAAGGAAAACATCAACCAAAAAAGGACTCATGGGCTAAATCTCCCCTTATTGGGCCTCCAGCGAGCCACGCGAGCATGGCGGCCCATTCTCTTACTTCATCCGAGGCCTCACGTGAGGAGCCTCGGAATACCACCGTCTCATATCCGAGCCCTAGAAGCAACCTCACCCATCTCTGCCTCGCCCGAGACCGGCTTGGTAGGCCGCTCTTAGCAAACGAATTCCACGTCTTGCCCGAGGCCCCGAAACGAGGTCTCGGACGCGGAAAACTCTCCGCCTCGCCTGACCTCGGCCTCTGATGCTGCTTTCCCATTGGTGCGCTCGAGACCCTCTGTGATGTCACCCATATTCTCAAGCCAACTAGCCGGACAGGCCCGGATGGACAGGAGTCAAATCACGATGTCATGGCCCATAACAGCAGCTGCTGATCACTATACCTCCCATACCGTCACTGTCTACATGATCCAGGCCTGCGCGGCGCTGCTCTAGGCCACTGTTCCCTTGGGTGGGGTGAAATCGCGCCATGATTCACGCCACCGAGGCCTCGGCTCTCCACGTCGGTCAAAGCCACAGGGGCAGGCACGTCACCACAGTGATGAACATGATCCTACGCTTCATAGCTACGAGGCTGTGCCCGTCAAGGCACGTCACTGCAATGCCCAAGGACAACGACCACTCCAACAGTGGCGCGCACGCCCGGCCATGTAGCCACGACGCCAAAAGTACCGATGCCATGCCTCTACAGTGCAAGACACGTCTCCACCAGATAAGGACCCCTGAGGCCCCGGAGCTGCTTCTCCAGCAAGGATTATCCCACATACCAATATCTTGTAACCCTGCACCTCCTTGAGACTATAAAAGGAGCATGCAGGGACCGTTCTAGGACACAAAAAAGAAGGAGAAAACCTCACACAAGCATAAGACAATACACAAGCACACGACTCTCCTAAACCTTGCGAGGGCTCCGGTAGAGTCACACACGCACTACACTCTCACCTTGAGACCTGGGGACACCCCTCTTTCTCTCTCGCCCGCTTGTAACCCCTGCCACAAGCACTTCGATGCAAGATAATAACAAGTCTCTCCTCTCCCACTGGACGTGGGGGCATTCTTCGACCCGAACCAGTATAAACCACTTATGTCCTTCTTGCACACCATCCGGATCCCCGACGCGTAAACACATATTACTCGTTGGTGTCAGGAACCGCCGTTTCTTACACCGACAGTTGCGCGCGCCAGGTAGGGGGCATTTGTGCGTCACAACTAACCAATTCTTGCGGGTTCCGGATGGCAACCCTGCTTCATCTCGGCACGGTGATCCGGTTTGCGAGCCTAGAGTTCATGTCTCTAGGTTACGACTATGACATGATCCTTGTTGACGATGGTTATCTACCATAATAAAGGGTTAAAATAAATATATAAAGGGCTAATAAATTATCACCAACATAGGTTTAGGGTGTCAACTAACGAAATTCCACGAGTTTTGGTGAATCTATATTTTGCAGGGGGTTATCAGAATAACTCAGGAATTGATATCTTCCACGAGAAGGAACCCACGTCAATCGGCCTAATCTCCACGTCATGAATACGCAAGAGGCTTCTAGAGGACACTAGAGGACTCCACGAGGAGGGCCACCATGAGGCGCCGCCAGGTGGGGCCGACCAGCCTCAACCCTAGGCCGACCGGCCCCTAGCCACCGCCCCTCGGCTCCTTCCTTTGCAAGCTACTTCAACCGCCTCCAAGGATGCATCCTAACCCTACGTGAAGGTTGGTTTGATCCAAGGGCCACGGTTCCATGCTCTGGGCTATATAAACGAGGCCCCAGACCCCCTCCAAAGGGAAATTCATTCAATCAATCATCAACCAGAAAGCAGAAGAACAACCAGCAACTCTCATCTTCTTAGAGCTCCATCAGATCTAGGCATAGCTAGATTAGAATTAGAAGTAGAGGAGTCAAGCAGCCTTGGGCTCTAGATCTAGTCAAGAGGAGCTTGGTAAATCCAGTTGTTCTCTCTTGTATCAACATTGTTCTTCATATATTCATCTAGTTCATCAGTTCTTCTAGTTCTCGATCTAGTTCATGTTCTAGTTCTTTATGTTCTAATTTTTTATGTTCTAGTTCGTAGTTGTTCTAGTTCATCATTGTCTAGTTCTAGTTCATTGTTCTTGATCATTATTCTTGATACATTAGATATGATCTTGTTCTTAATCTATATTATATCCTTGATTATTATAAGATTAGTCTGCTTTGATTATATATTTGGCATAGATAGTTTATCATTATGTTTATACACATGTTTGCAAAGCACTCACCTTATTGAGTCATGGGTGGGTGGTCAACATTGTGTATGTAAGTGTGGTACTTATACACTGTTTACCTACAAATACACTCTATACTCGGGGCCATGTGGTAGATCATGGGTGTGACATTCATGTTGAGTCCTTTGTAGTCCACTCCCCGAGTGTAGAACTTAGTAGAACGCGGTCTCATTACTTAGTTGTTACTCTGTTTCTCAGCTTCGTAATGGAGATGTTCCTTGTTTATGGATATGAGATAACCTAGCCAATGATTGCCTGATATAATTGCACTAATCAATGTAGATTATGACTAATAGTTAACGGATTACTTAGGAGTTATTCTCTTACTTTATATTATGATCAATGACTTGCCATAGTAGTACCGCTCTAAGGAATATCATCTGAATGGTCTGATTATCATATATTTTACCTCTTTTTATTTGATTGATTCCTGTTTGAGAGTAAAGGATAGTGATTTCGAATATTCATATCACATGTGTAGAGTAGCCTTTAATTAATATGTGCCCCTCTATTTGTTCTCCTTTGGTTAAATATAAATAACGATACCTAGGATAAACTTGGGTGAAATGCTGCAACGGGTGTATTTATCTGTGCGCTTGTGGATATATACTTTAATATATTTATATAGTTAAGTGGCATGAGTACAGTACAACCACACTCTTGGTGTCATGTTGGGGATGACAACCTAACGCGAGTGATGCTAAGAAGTGTCAACAAGCATTTCTGGCGCCGTTGCCAGGGAGGCAAGGGAATGGCACACTAAGTTAGAAAACATTCATAAGAGCATAAACACACTTCCACATCTAGGAACACTCTTACACATGTGATAATCAAATCACATCACTTGATCCTTTACTCTAACAGGCTCACCCTGTCGTCTGTCTATTTTTTATGATCTTATGCAGGGTGATGTATGACTGGTTTTGAACTCCCGACAAACTACATTGAGAACCCTGAAGCTCTAATCAGAAGAACAAGAGCAAAGCTCAAGAAGGCTCCAGCCACTTCGTCTGAGATCAACCAATTGAGAAGAAGCTTAACACCAGACTTTGAAGCCATGGCCGACCGATCACTCTGTGAATTCTCCTTTCCAACCACTACTAACATCAGGACTGGACCGATAGTAAATGTGGGAGATAACGGATTTAAGCTCAAGCCTGCTTTGATCAACATGGTGCAAGCAAACTAGTTTTGTGGAAAAGCACATGAAGATGCGAGTGCTCATCTCCAACACTTTATGGAGATTTATAGCACCTTCACCATCAAGGGAGTCACAAGAGACGCCATATTGCTCCGCTTGTTCCCTTTCTCACTCCTGGGAAAAGCAAAGCAATGGTTCTACGCCAACAAGGACAAGAATACCACATGGTCGATCTGTGCTACTGTTTTTCTAGCAAAATTCTTTCCAGTGGGGAAGACAAATGCTCTATGTGCGAAGATTTTAACCTTCCAGCAACAACACGATGAATCAATCCCTGAAGCCTGGGAACGCTTTCAAGATTACATATCAGAATGCCCTCACCATGGGATGGAGAATTGGCTACTCATGCAGACATTCTATCATGGGCTCACTTCTAGTACCCATGAGAATGTGGATGCAGCTGCTGGAGGATCATTCTTATTGCTCAACATCACTGAAGCAAGCACTCTGATTGAGAAGATGGCCTCTAACCAGGGATGGAACAAGGAACGCACTCAACCTCGCAAGAGAGGAGGAGGAATGCATCAACTAAAGGAAGTAGACATGCTGTCTGCCAAGATAGACCTGCTCATGAAGAAGTTCGATGAACACACCACTGAGAAGAATGAAGTCACGCACATCCACGATTCTCGCATGACCTGTGAAGAGTGTGGAGGCACTGGCCACTCAGGGAGCAACTTCCCTGAGATTCAAGAGGATGTGAACTACATCAACAACAACTTCAACAATTGTCCTCAATAAAATCAAGGATGGGATCAACAATCAAGGATTAACTAATCAGGTAACTACCAAGATAATAATCTTAATAATAACTTTAATCAACCACCCTTGAGAGAAATGATTTCTAATCAGAATAAAGTTATTGATACTATGTCTAGAAAGATGGCTTCCAATGATAAATTGCTTGAAAATATTAATACTAGAATGGATAGCTTTACTTTCTGTCATAAAGAATCAACATAGCTTTAATAAAATGATAGAATCATAAATATCTCAGCTAGTAGCTTCTGTACCAGTGACCAAAAGAGGTAAGATTCTGGGGAAGCCGGAGGATTTAGAAACCATAAATCTTGTAGACATTTATAATGCAGGGCAATACTTCACCGCACCTCCAAAGCAGTGGGGAACATGGGTAGATGACACTCTACCAGTGAAGAAAGGAGACCTAGGGAGACCTGTCATCCCTATTTGCATTGGACCCCACAGCTTTGAAGAAGCTGTCTGTGACCTTGGAGCAAGCGTCAACATCATGCCTAGGGTAATCTATGAGAAAATTCATGGTGATCCTTTATTGTATACAACTATGTGTTTGCAGCTTGCAGATCAGACACTGTGCTATCCCAAGGGAATTCTTGAAGATGTCTGGATCGTAGTTGGACACTCGTATGTGCTGGCAGACTTTGTGATTGTAGAAATAGGTGGAGACGAAAAAGCACCCATCATCTTGGGGTGACCGTTCTTGAGTACCACAAAAGCCATCATCTACGCAGATAGCGCCAATATCTATTTCACAATCAATGGGAGAAAAGAAAGATTCAATTTCAAGAAGCGTACCCTCAACATTCGAGTTCACCCACAGACGTCGTACCTCTACGAGGATACAACCGCTGCCCCAACAAAGAAGAAGAACAAGAATAGGAGAAGGAGGAACAAAGCGAAGCATCAGGCAAAAGAAACAGTATGGATGATCCACCGCGGAGGGGCGACAAGTCCGCAACAAGCTTCGCGGACTTCTTGAGTGTGCCACAGTATAATAGGCCGAGAGCTCTGTGTCTCGACGACGCGAGCCCGAAGCCGAGCTGACCGCTGCACCCTCTCGCCAAGAACGGGAGGCCTCGGTTCATCCTGAACCCCGAAGGGCGCCAGAACGCAACAAGGCCCCATCGGTACATGACCGACTCGGCGATGACCCCGACGCACGTGCCATTCTCGATGCACGCCGGCGCTGCAAGGAGGATGGCACCGCGCGCGGCTATTACCCGCACCGAGGCAGACGCTACGACAGCGAAGAAGACCGAAGCCCCTCACCTGAGCCTCCGGGTCCGTGCGTCTTTAGCGAGGCTATCCAGAGGGCTCGGTTCCCAACTCGATTCTGTCAACCAGCCAATATTATCAAGTACTCAGGGGAAACGAATCCCGACGTATGGCTTGCTGACTACCGCCTAGCTTGTCAGCTGGGCAGCGCGGATGATGACCTGCTCATCATTCGTAATCTTCCTCTGTTCCTAGCCAATCCGGCGAGGGCTTGGCTGGAACACCTTCCACCGTAGCGGATTCGTGATTGGGCCGACCTGATTAGGATCTTCGTGGGGAATTTTCAGGGCACATACGTGCACCCTGGGAATACCTGGGACCTCAGAAGTTGCCGCCAAAAGCCGGACGAGACTCATCGAGAGTTTATCTGGCTCTTTTCCAAGCAGTGCACCGAGCTCCCCAATGTCACCGATTCGGATGTCATTGGGGCAATCATTGCCGGCACCACTTGACCACTCGTGAAGAGGTGCTGGACCAGTTAGACGAAGCCCGAGATGTTGCACTACTGCACTCAGCCAAGTACCAGCAAGCTCTATGGCGCTATCATTCTCGACGCATCCGAGGCTGAGCCTTCAGCGTCGGAGATTTGGTGCTGAGGCTAAGACAGTGCAACAAAGGGCGTCACAAGCTTACACCACCATGGGAAGGCCTGTTCATCATTGCCGAAGTGCTAAAGCCTAGAACCTATAAGCTGGCCACCGAGAAGGGTGAAGTCTTCACCAACGCTTGGAACATCGAGCAGCTACGTCACTTCTACCCTTAAGCTGCCAAGCTTTGTATATACTTTTATCTCGAAAGAAATAAAGAAGCATTCTTTACTTGTCGCACTTTCGAGAATCGATCCGAACCTGCTAGCGGGGTCGGAAGCATCCTTTTTTTACCACGCAATCAGAGCGAGGCCCGACCCTGCCACTGACAGAGCAGAGCCTCCCTCAGGGGATAGGTGGGGGGGGGAACCCCCCCAATCCCCAACATTTCTTCTTTTTTGATCACTTTTTAATTTTGTCCCAAAGCTCCCTCCCGTACTTTGGTAAAAGAACCATGAAATCCGAAGGAGCAAGAGAACGAACTGAGGTCAAGGTTGGCCGAGCCACGAGACCACCTACGCCCCTGGGCTACGGCACCTCCACTCACCACTCTTCACCCAAGGGATGACTCGCGCTCCGGAAGGGCTTCACGGAAGTTTACCCAAGAACGAGATGGGAAACAAGGGTTCAGAAGGCAAAGCGAAAAACGATCGCACAACTTTCTTTCCGAGGTACCTAGCAAGCGTGAATACGACAAAGTGGGAACCCCTCGGATCAGACGAACGATAGTTTGGGCTCTCCCTACGCTGCTGAGGCTACGGCACTCCCAAGAAACACTAAGTCATTGAGGTCAGACCACATGTCAAGAGGCATGCGCGGATATGGAACTCGAAAGAAAGTAACACGTGAATTACAATCATTTTTCATCACAAAGGCCACAAAGGGCCACACGCCTGTTTCACCAAAAAAGACTAGCTTATTACATGGGCACCATAGCCCAGACTGCTTCATAGGTCAAGAGGAGGAGGGACGACTTCATCCTCAAACCGTGCCGCCAAGGCGGCGCTAGGAGCCTCAGTCGCGTCAACCAGCTTCTCTAGGTCGGAGTCAGGCATGTCAACGAAGCCCTCACTGACGCTCTAGAGGTCGAGACCGTCATAATGCAAGGTCATCACCGCCAGAGTCCGCTGCATGCTAGTATGGAGGGCGTCACGTACTTGATCACGCACACCGCCGTAGAGGGTGGTAAGGCGACTCCAAAGAGAGCTGCCCGAGTGCCTCTCCTCGGGAGGTTCGAGGGCATCGCAGACTGCCCCCGCCACATTTTGCAGGGCGGTGTGCTCCCTGGTCTTGGCATAAAAGGCCATCTGCAGTATGGTAGAGGCCGTGGTGACATCAGCTAGATCTTTCTCCAAGCCTGCTCCAAGCAAAAGGGATAAGGAGATAAGTGCTAGAAACAACAATTAAAACCTAAGGATAAAGTTGAAAGAATATCACCTTCCACTTTATGCTTCCATTGCAGAATCTCCGCATGAGCTGCCTCAGCCATTTGGACGGCCTGAGCCACAGCGCCCGCTTTCAGCTCAAGCTCCGTCTTCATCTCAGCCAGCTCGGTGCGGAGGCCGCGGGCAGCAGCAGCCTCGCGATCTGCGTCGGCCCTCAGGGCATCTCGCTCGGTGCTTACCTGTGCGAGCCCCTGCTCCAATCCTTGTGTCTTCTGTGCCAGGGAGGTGACTTCCTTCTGGGCTACGGCCAGCTCCTCCTTCAGATTGGAGCAACACACGTGGCCTCGTTCGTCTCGTCCAGCAACTCGTTCGTCCGGGTGAGGGACTCCCTCTGCTGGTCCAGCTGAGCCCAGAGACCTTCTTCTTGGTGGAGGTGCTTGGCCTTGGCCCGGGACCTCTCCTACAGCTCCTAAAGTAAAAAAGAGCGTGTTCTAGGGACCCTCACAGAAAGGGAAGGGGGAACGACTGTATGAAAATAAAGAGGGACTCACCTTGACGGCATGGGGAAGGTCTTCGGTAAGGATGTGGAGCAGCGTCTGCAGAGACTGCCCGGCCAGATTCCCGAACCCCTCAAGGACCGTCCAGTGTACTTCCTCCTCCTCCTCAGGGCTGCCCATGAAGACAGGCGCCGGGACAGTCCGCAGACCGGCCCCGAAGCGAACAAGGGCCAAATTCCTCTCGACCTCCTGCCCCTCTGACGCACCCGGGGGGGCCATCTCCACGGTGCTGGATAGTTCAGCGTCCATCACTGCCTTCCCATGTGGCCTGGGGGGCTCGTCCGACGAGATGGTATGAACCTCCCTCTCCTCACCGCGACCCCCCGGCTGATTCTCTGGCTGAGACGACGTCAAGGCCGCCTTCGCCGCTGCCCTCTCTATTCCAGTGGGCACCGCGTGCTCGTCAGCTTCGTCGGCTTTGGTCGTCGTGGCCTCGTCGGCTTTGGTCATCGTGGGCCGTCACGACCTCGTTGGTCTTTGTCGCCGAGGTCTCTCCCACCACGGCCCCCTCAGCCTCCTGCTGCTTAGCGGCCTCAGCCCTAGCGCTGGCCTCCTCCTGTGTGACCTATGCCGCCTCGGCAGTGCGAACTGAGGCGGCTCCGCGCTGTATGGCGGCCCCAGCAGTGGCCACCCACTGGGCCACCCGACCAGCCTCGCTAGGAGAAGAGAGGGCCCCCGACTTGAGCGCCTTATGGGGCGCCAAGGGGGGCATCCCGGCCCTCTGGCGCACGCTGCAGGGATAAATAGGGTAAGGCGACCGCGAGAAAGAGAAAAAAGCCACGAGGAACGTAAAACCACTGCACCACACGTACCTCGATCGGGGGAAGGCAATCTTCCTCTTCTTCGTCGCTGTGACGACCACCATGGCCGTCCCCTCCCCTGGTTCCTATCACTGGGGTGGCGGTGGCGGCGGCGGTGGCAGGGCGACTGAGGCCTCTGCTACTGAGGATCCTAGGTCAGGAGACATTGGGGCATCTAGAGCCGGAGGCCGACCTCCGGCAACCGTGGCTGCCTCCTCAGTCTTTTGTGGAGGGGGCGAAGGCACCTCTCCTGAAGAAGATTTGCCTGCCGCCCCCACCACGGGCGCCACAACCGATGCCCTGGAAAGAGCAGTCCTCTGCGCCGAGGCATCTCCGCCTCCTACCGGGAGCGCCAGGTTCCCCCCAGGGCTCTCAGGCCTCGATGCCAGGGAGGAGGTTCCCCGCAACACCAGCATCTCGGCAGGACCAAGGGGCCAGACCCCCACCCTCTCCTCCGGGAGTGTTGAGCTCCCCTAGGGCCTCGGCCCCCCAATGGGAGCACCTTGCAGGGGCACCTTGCCACCAAGGCCCCGCGTCTCCACCTTCTCGTCCGAAGAGGTTTCAAAGTCATCGCCGTCCATTTCCGGCTCTAACGGAGACTCCTCCCGGGGAAGCCCATCGCGCGCCTATTGTCGTCGGCGCTTCTCGAGGGCTTCCCTCACGTGAATATCCTCATCGCGCTTCCTCTTCGTCCCGTCCTTCTTCTTCTTCTTCTGCCATTCGGTGAAAAGCTAGTTCCACTCCCGCTGCTCGCGGTCCTCTGGGACCAGAGGCTCGGACTCTCTCAGCATCATCAGCCCCTAATGACGGAACGGCATTAGTAACAAAAGAGGACCGAAGGGAGCAGAGAAAATATGGGAAGAGTGGTTGTACTCACCAGAGAGATGTATCCCCGGGTAGGATGCATCCACACCCGGTTCAACTCTGCCGCGGTAAACCCTGCGGCCACCATGTAAGTCACCCTCCTGGTGACCTCGGTCATCGAGAGAGAGGCATCGGACATCAGACACCCCTCCAATGGTGCTCCTTCCTCCATCTCGTCCAGGCATAGCCGTCGCGCCATCAGCGGCAACACCCGTCGCCGGTGAAAGGTGGCGACGACCCCGGCCGTGGTAAGACCGCCGTCCTACAGCTTCCTCAGGGCGTCGAGCAGCGGCTGCAGCCTAGGCTGCTCAGAGGCAGGGCCCCCCACCTCCACTTCTCCGGCCTCTCCGTCACGACGCGACCCGTATAGGGATGCAGTGGACCGTCATCGTTGCGGAGGTAGAACCAGCCCTCCTGCCATCCCCTGTTGAATGACATGAGTTGGGTGGGGATGTACAGATTCGACCACTCTTAGCACACCTGCAGGGTACAACCGCCAGCCCTCACCATCTTTCGGGGACCTCCGCCATCAGCCGCCTTGGTGAAGTGCTCCACCTTGAAAAGGTAGAGCCAAAGGTTCCAATGGGGAGGAATGCCCAAATATCCCTCACAGACGGCGGCGAAGATGGCCACCTACGAGATGGAGTTGGGATTGAAGTTGTGAAGCTCCACCTTGTACCAAACAGGCAGCGCTCACAGGAATCGACTCGCCGAAATCCCCAGCCCTCGCTCATGAATGCCAAGAAACTAAGGACGTAGTCCACGGGTGGATTCGGCACGTCAACTCCCACCCTTGGCACAATCCATTCTAGCACGACGGCGTCAGTGACAGGGCAGAGAAGACTCTCCTGCACGAGCTCCTCCAACTTCTCCTGGGTCGCAGACGAGCGGCTCCAGGGCTTACAAGGTTGCTATGTCAATGCAAATGGCCAAGAGGGTGAGCAAGAGCCAGCCAACAAGCTTATATAGGAGCCCCCACGAATAGAACCATTGGGCTCACTGCACAGCAAAAATCGGGGTGACCGGACGCACCGGTCCGGCCTGATCGGACGCCCACAGCGTCCGGTCGCTCCACCGCAACCATCCGATATGCGCCATGTGTCACATTTTAAATCTCGTACGTTAGATCGTAACGGTCACTTGAAACGATACAGCGCTCAACAAATATCGACCGGACGCGTCGCTCGGCACAACCTGACGCGATGGTAGAGTCCGGTCGCATGCTCACGCGCACAGCCACACACCGAGGTAGACCGGACGCGCCGGTCCCGTGACTAACCGGGCGCACTGGTCAAACCGAGCCGCACCAGCGAGTCAGCGACCGGACGCGTACGCTTGACGAACCGGACGTCACAGTGCGCGTACGCTTGACGAACCGGACGTCACAGTGCCAGCGTCTGGTCGTTTCTAGTAAGCCTCCACGCACGACAAGACGCGTCCGGTCGATCGTGACCAGACGCTTGCAAACACTGAGCACTGACTAGACGCGTCCGGTCATACCGAGACCGTGTCCGGTTCAGCGTTCGGTCACCCAGTGACATCCAATCGCCTCTGTTTTTTCACCTCCGGCACAGTGGAAAATAGGCGTTTCACTTCCACAAAAGCACTGAATCCCGTCTCGTAAGCACAGCAAGAGGGAGAGAGAAACCCAAACCCCTCTCTACCGCTCAAACTCCACCGCCTTCGCAAATGTGCTAACACCACCAAGTGTACATCACCATGTGCATGTGTGTTAGCATTTTCACAATTATTTTCTCAAAGGAGTTAGGACCACATTAGATCCTAATGCATATGCAATGAGTTAGAGCATCTAGTGGCACTTTGACAACCGCATTTCACAACGAGTTTCACCCCTCTTAATAGTACGACTATCAATCCTAAATGTGATCACACTCGCTAAGTGTCTTGATCACCAAAACAAAATGGTCCTATGGTTATCACCTTTGCCTTGAGTCCATTTTGCTTTTCCTTCATTTCCAAGTCCAAAACACCTTGATCACTTGAGCCATCATGATCATCACCTCTTGCTCCACCACGTGGAATTGTGCTACCTATCTCATTCACACTTGATCAAATAGGTTAGCACATAGGGTTTCATCAATTCACCAAAACCAAACTAGGACTTTCAACCATTTACAACATACGTATGGAAACATTTGAAACACTTGCATATATATACAACATCTAGATCTACTTTTGCAACATCTAGATGAAACACTTGTAACATACATCTGACACAGATGAAACATTGAAACATACATGTATAGCTATTGCAACATGTGCAACATCCCGATCTACTTTTGCAACATTGATGTGAAACACTTGCAACACACCTCTGAAACATCTGAAACACTTAAAGTATAGGCTTGCAACATGCGCTTTCCAACGCAATATCACCTTGCTGCTTGATGAATGGAGGCTCATTGTTGTGAAGCTTGACGCCGGTGCGGAGGTCGGCGGTGGTGCGTGGAGCTCGCTAGTGCCCCAGCGGAGGCAGCCTCGTCGATCGAGCACTTGCACGAGGTTGCGAGTGCAACGCTGGGCGAGCACTTGCTCGAGGAGAAACTGTCGAGCACGGCGGCCTGCTCAGCAAGCAACCCCAACAGCACCCCTGGCGAGTGGCGAGCAGCAGATGAGCACCCCCTGTCTGGCGAGCACAAGCACCACCTGCTACGCTAGTAGCTGGAGAGCACCCCCTGGTTGGCAAGCACGCGAGTTCGAGATGGGGAGGAGAGTCACAGGCTCCACGATGGCGAGACGAAGAGAGAGAGAGAGAGAGGAGATGGAATTGGAGAGGATAAATCTAGCCACTTGACGGGAGTAGATATTTGTGTGGTGAGAAAATACATGGACCACGTGAGACCACATAGCGTCTGTTCGTCCGGGCGCAGGACGGACATCCGCGGTGGAGCGTTTTCGAAAAAAATTGAACCAGTCCGGTGTCTCTTGTCCCTTCTCTTGGACATATCTGGAATCGAATTAGTCTGATGGCACACTTTTCTTCACTGGATAAACCAGAAAACCTTGGTGCCACTTAATCTCATC